>JAZKJV010007932.1:0-111509 GCA_037367405.1 Ottelia alismoides | reverse complement strand
TGTTATTGTCTCCGGCTGTGGACTTACCCGAAATTGAAAGTCGTCACGGTTGCGGTAGAAAGCCTTGTGGTAAATAATACCGCTCGATCGGCTATTCGAGCCGCCTTAGATCAGGTGGCAGATTTAGAACGTCTGGCGAGCAAAACTTCAGAATGGCACGGCATTTCCAAGGGATCTCCTCGCCTTAGCACGCTCGTGTTCGCAAGTATTTCCCTTACTCGATACCCTCAACACCCTTCCCGATGGCTTTT
Organism: Ottelia alismoides; assembly: GCA_037367405.1. Classification (NCBI taxonomy): domain Eukaryota; kingdom Viridiplantae; phylum Streptophyta; class Magnoliopsida; order Alismatales; family Hydrocharitaceae; genus Ottelia; species Ottelia alismoides. The sequence continues at coordinate 111,258 of JAZKJV010007932.1, read as the reverse complement.
ATCTGGATCGGATTCGAGCCATTCCCGATAGCTTAAGCGATGTTGCCAATCGGATTCAGCAGACCCTCTCGCCCAATCCGCCGATGACGCTCAAACAAGGGGGGCTGTTTCAGGCCGGCGTGGATCTCGAACTCGACCGCCTTCGCTCGTTATTGCAGACGCAAGAAACCTGGCTGGCGAAATTTGAGCAGCAAGAGCGGGAACGCACAGGCATCAAGACCCTCAAAGTGGTCATCAATCAATCGTTGGCTACATGATCGAAATCTCCAAGGGGCAGTCGAGCCACGCGCCCTCTGATTATCAGCGCAAGCAAACCCTGACCAATGCTGAACGTTACGTCACGCAGCCCTTGCTGGGCCGCATCAAGCCGAAGTCATGGATGCCCAAGGTCGTCTGTTTGACTTGGAATACGAGGCTTACATCAGCTTCCGCCAGAGTCTGCTCCCGATCGTGCCGGATTTGCAAGCCGCAGCCGAGCGGTTGGCCTTGCTCGATGTCTTCCAGAGCCTTGCAACGGTGGCCATCAAACAGGGTTATAGCAAGCCCCACGTGGATCAATCCTTGGATCTCATCTGTCAGGCCAGTCGGCATCCGGTCATTGAAAACCTGCTCCCTGCCGGAACGTTTGTGAGCAAATGATTGCACGCTGTCTGCCTCGCCCAAAAGTCAAGAAATCCCGCACTGATGTTGATTTCCGGTCCAAACATGGCAGGAAAATCCACGTATATGCGTCAAATCGCCTTGGTGGTGATTATGGCGCAGATGGGAGGCTTTGTTCCGGCGCAATACGTTCGCTTAGGCTTGGTGGATCAGATTTACACCCGTATTGGTGCGGTGGATGACTTGGCAACGGGTCAATCGACGTTATGGTCGAGATGACCGAGACGGCCAGCATCCTCAATGGGGCCACGGAGCGGTCGTTGGTGCTCCTCGATGAAGTCGGGCGGGGCACCAGTACGTTTGATGGCGTCTCAATCGCCTGGAGCGTCGTGGAGTATCTCGTGCAGACCCTTGGATGTCGAACGTTGTTTGCCACGCACTATCACGAACTCGCCAGCCTAGAGACGCTTTACCCCCGCATTCAGAACTTCCGCGTGTTGGTGAGCGAGACCGAAGGCGAAATCGCCTTTCTGCATCAGGTCGTCCCGGGCGCGGCGCAAAAAAGCTATGGGATTCACGTGGCACAGATGGCGGGACTGCCGAAATCCGTGGTGCAGAAGGCGGCGCACTTGCTCAATAAACTACAAGGCCAAGACCTCAAGCTGTTGGATAAACAACGCCAACAGGCTCTCACTGAGGCGGCCCAAACCCCGTCGATCAGCTGACTTTGTTCTAATGTCTTCCCTGATGCAAACCATTGCGGCGGATTGCCACCCCTCTTGGCACGGGCGGTGTCGCCATCATCCGGCTTTCTGGCCCACAAAGCTGGAGCATTGCGGCAACCTTGTTGAACATCCACCCCGATCGGCTGCAACACGCCACGGCACAATACGGTTGGCTGATGAAAGACGCGCAACGCCCTAGACGAGGTCATACTGCTCCCTTTTAAAGGCCCCAAAAGCTTTACGGGGGAAGACACCTGCGAAATCCATTGCCATGGAGGCTGCTAGTGAGCCAGTTGGTCTTACAAGCCTGTCTTCAAGCCGGTGCAAGGCCAGCCGAAGCGGGCGAATTCACCCAGCGGGCGGTACGCCATGGCCGAATTGATCTCACCCAAGCCGAGTCCATCCTTGATTTGATCCACGCCCAAGGTGAGGCTATGGTACGGTTGGCGGCAAGCAATCTGTATCATCGCCACGCCGGCACCTTTCTCGAAGGGCTGATTCAGCGACTGAGCCATCATCAGGCGACGATTGTCTCGCACATTGATTTCCCTGATGAAGTCGATATGCCCGATATTGCAGCCTTACAAGCTGCGCTACAGGGCGAACAACAGGCACTTGAAAAGCAAATCCGCCTGAGCCAGCAGCAGCAGGTCATCCGAGAGGGTTTCACGGTTGCCTTGGTCGGCAAGCCCAATGCGGGAAAATCATCGTTGTTTAATGCGCTGTTGTCGGCGGATCGCGCCATTGTCACCGAGATTGCTGGGACGACTCGGGATGTCCTTCGAGAAACCCTTTCGATTCAAGGGATTCCCGTGACCTTGCTCGATACGGCTGGCCTTAGAGAGACGCAGGAGTCGTCGAGCAGTTGGCGTGGCCCGAACCACCGAAGCCTTACAAGCCAGTGATGCGATTCTCGCCGTTGTTGATGGCGCATCAGAGACGCTCACCGAAGACATCGCCAGCCTTCAAGCCAGTTTAAATGAGGCTATCCCGTCTTATGGGTTTTCAACAAGGCCGATCAGCCCGGCTTTCTGCGGAATATTGTGCAGCGATATGCGTTGTCGCCTTGTGTCGAAACAGCGATTCCAACAGGGCAGGGTGTGGCGGAGATTCAGGCGTGGTTGGCACAGGCCTTGCCTCAGCTCACGACGGCCGCATCCGAACTGCAATTCCTGCTCTCACGGCGTCAGATGGACGTCTTAGAGGCCGTCGCTGGCGAACTCTCCGAAGCCCAGCAGACGCTTGCCACGCCTGCCTTACCCATTGACTTGGTGACCGTGCCGCTGACCAGTGCCTTATTGCAGCTTCAGGGCTTACTTGGCCATGACACGACCGAGATGGTGCTGGATTCGGTTTTTTCCCGCTTTTGTGTGGGAAAGTAGAATCATGCAATCCACCCCCCTACAACACGCTCTGGCACAATGTTTCCTCCTTGGCAGTGATGCAGTGGATCCGGCCACGGAGCAAACCCCATTCTTCAAAACCGGACTGGGAGGCTTACTGCTGTTTCGCCAGCATTTACAAGCCTTTTCCTCTGCGCAAGCCTGCCACGACTGGATAAAAGACTATCGTGAACGCTTCGGAGGCCATGGCCTGGGCTGGATGGGGATTGATCAAGAAGGCGGACAGGTCGAACGCACGCCGCCACAATGGTTTCCCAGTGGGATTTTTCCGTGGACGTTGCAGCACTTGCCTGCTGAGCAACGACATGCCTACCTCCACGAAACCGCCCAGCGGTGCGGGCGTTGGGTATCACGCTCAACTTTGTGCCAACCGTGGATCTCCAGCGTGCGCCAGAGAACCCGATTATTGGGATTCGCGCCTTGGGCGACTCACCAGAAACCATCACCCCGTTGGCACTGGAGGTCATTCGGCAGATGCAAACGGCGGGGATTTTGCCCGTGGTCAAACATTTTCCCGGGCATGGGTCGGGCACAGTGGATTCCCATCTGGCCTTGCCGACGTTTGTCGATTGGCAGACCGATGAGCTCCAGCCCTATCAGGATTTGATTGCCCAGAATGCATGCCCTGCGGTCTTAGTGGGCACATGGCCTTTATCCTAAGCTCTCAGCGTCATTGGGGTGCGATGCCAAGACGCCTGCGTCGCTTTCGACAGCCATTGTGAGCCAGCTTTTGCGGCAACAAATGGGCTTTTCTGGCGTGGTGTTTTCGGATGATTTGATGATGAAGGCCGTCTGGGGTGAGGCGGCGGATCCGGTACAAACCGCACATCAGGGCTTTTTTAGCGGGGCGTCGATGTGCTGGTGTATCGTCGCAGCCAACCGGAAGCCTGGGAGGCGTATCAGGCCTTAGCCGCTGATTTTGAAATCCGGCCGTTTGCCCGAATCGCTGTTGTGGGAGAAGTGGCAGCGCATTCAAACGGCTCAACGCCTTGCGCAACCTTCGACAGTGCTGGCTGATTTCAACTGGGAGCCAGAGACGTGTTTGGCGCAAGCGCAGACCTGGGCGCAATGGGCCACGCAAGACAGCCATCCCAAGGAGCCGCTGCCGCAACATGCCCTTTGGGTGGTCCCAGATCGCCGCAGTATGGTGCATTACGCCCCTGATGCGGGCCCGTATCAAGACAAGATGCCATGGTGGCCGGACTGGATCCCTGCTGAGCGGCTGATGTCCTATCCGGTCTTTCAGAATCGGCCTTCCCCACTGTGTTTACCAGTAGTCTGGATCCCCAAGCGGTTGTTTTTGTCGGCTTTAACGCCAACCGAGATCCGCAACAACGCCAACTTTGGGAAACGCTTTGCACGTCTTGGCCCAAGGCGTCTCGCATCTGGGTCAGCGTCGGTGTGCCGTGGGATGTTGATACCCTGAACACGCAACCGAAACGGCACATTCAACTGCCCAGTTATCGTCCGGCAGCTGTTGCCAATTTATTTTCGCCTGCTCTCGTGGAACAAGATTTGTAACAGGATCGGCTGTCTCCTCTTTCCCTTCACGCTTGTCTGCCTTATGAATAAGGGATGATGAGTCAAAAACCTGCTGTGATTTTCTTCATCTGCCTGTTGTGCAGCCTGATAATATTGCCCATGGCCGCTTGGGGACAGAAAATCGAACTGACCTCCCCGCAAAGCACCTCAACTGGAGACGCTCTCCCAGAACCGCTTTCCCCCATGGCCCTCATTTCCAATGGCCGCCCCCCATTCCCAAGCTCTTTGCCCAAGTGGCCGAATCATTGGGACGTGCACCAATCGCGAGCAAAACGCCCCTGCGCCTCTCGACGAAAAACCCCACGAAATTGGCAATCCGTAAATCCACTCCTCAAAAAGTTGCTTCTCAGGCAGCAGGCCTCCTGTTTTTAAATCAAGAAACACCTCCCAAACCCCGTCATATCTCTCACACGCGCAAGCCCCATTACCGTCACAAAAACGACTTGCAACGCCGGCGGTAAAAGCGGTTCAACCCCAACGACCCGCCAACGCGTCGAGCACATCGTTACCCGTTATCATGCCCAGCCGATTCGCCCGAAAGCGGCTGTTTCTGTGCGCAAAAAACCCATTCTAACGGCTGAAAATCAGCCTCTCCCTCAGCCCCTATCTAAGTCTTTATCCAAACCCATTTCAAAAACGCCCGTCGATACCACCTCAACCGAGTCGGGAAGTCACGCCGTCCCTCAGCCTTTGGAAATCAGCACGCCACGGGTCATCGATATCACCCCTGCCCGTGTTCGGGTTCCTGGGATGTCGCAAGAACAAGTTGCCACAGAACCTCCTGCGCTGGCAGAACCATCGGAAACACCGTCGACTTCCAAAAAAGGTTTCAAGCTTCAACAACAACCTGACGGACTCGTGCGCCTCCAGCCGCTTGATACGAAAAAGCACCTCCACCAACCCGTACAATCATGGCGACTCCCCGAAAGTCCCTCTGCAACCACCCCTGTCACTTCAACGCCGCCGATTTCGTTTTGGGACAAGCTCTGGCACTCCCCCAGTCTGATGGCTGCCATGACGTTGTTTGGGGCGTTGACGCTCCTGTTTGTCATCGGTGCCGGTGTGGCGATTCTCATGCGAACGCTTCAGCGCCAAAAAACGTGGATTTATTCGCCCAATGCCCCGTCGTCTTTAGACCCCAACACGCTTGGGTCTGATGCCCAAACGAAAACAGCAGCTGGGCGACCTCTCCCATGCAAAGCACCCTGCAATCCTCACGGCCACGCCCGAAAACCCAAGCCCTATCTATAGTTTTATCGAACAACAAGGACAACGCCGCGTGCTGGGAACTCCTTCTCCGATGGCGGTGGCCATCGGCCGTTTGATGCGGTTCGCCAAAGCCTCGGCTCGCCCTATGCCCCGCAGCAGCGGGAAGCCCTTCAAAAGCTGGCCGGAAACGTTAATCCACTGGCTGCAAGCCCCTCTCAAACGCCGACAAAGACAGGCCCCATCGGCCTGCGCTTCCGAGATGTCCTGCCGCCCACCTGATGGTTAGAGATGTTCTAATTCTGATCAATGCGCATGCCGGCACCACACAACAGGAATCGGCTGCAAGATCAGTTTAACCCACATGATTGCCAGCGACTTTCCAACGTGGCAAGTAAAAATTCAACTGGAAACCGTCGCGACCTTTGAGGCCATGCAGACGTTGATTACCACATTCGCCACTCACGGCCAACGGGTGATCGCCGCTGGGGGCGATGGCACTGTTCGAGCCGTCATCGAAGCGCTACAACCCTATCCACACCTGACCTTAGGGATTTTACCCGTCGGAACGGGCAATCGCTTGGCGGTCAATCTGGGCATCCCCTTTGCCTTAAAAGACGCGCTCAATGTCGCGCTAACTGGCCAAATCGAGCGGCTGGATCTAGGGCGGGTCACTTTTTGAGATCAACCCGAAAAAACCCATCTATTTGCCCTGATCGCTGGCGCCGGTCTCGATGCCCAAATTATGGCCCGCGTGCGGCCGTTTGAGAAAAAACGCTGGGGATTCTGGCGTATTTTTGGCAAGCCTGCCAACGTATTTGGGGAACACCGCGGGTCGTGTTTGACCTGACAATTGACCAGATTCCGCATCGCTTGCGAGGCGTCGGCGTCGTCATTGCTAACGCGGGAAACCTCTTGGGAAGCTTTTTTACCCTCACCCTGATGCCTCCCCGCATGATGGCTTGTTGGATCTTTGCCTGATTTCGCCCAAGCAACATTGGGACTATCTCCCGACGCTCGTTCAAATCCTGTCTCGACAACGCGTCACGGATGCGGCGCGCAATGGGATTCGACATTTCCGCGGGAAAACCCTACTGATTAAAAGCCGCCCACCCATCCCGTACAAGTGGATGGCGACGTGATTGGCACCACCCCATTAAAAATTGACGCCTTGCCCCAGTTTTACCAGTGATCGTTCCTCGACCCGAACAACGCCAAACGATGTTGGATTCTTTGCAGATGGTCGGCGATCAGATTCGCCAGACACTCCTGGAACTCATTCGCTGGGGCTGGGAAACCACGATCCGATAAAAAATCAAAGCACGCGATTCTTGCGCCAAAATAGTCCCATCGCCAAAGCTGCTATCAATAAAATCGGTAAAAAGCCGCCCAACTGGCTGGCAGTGTTTCACTGTTTCCAACTTGCACAAACAAATGTCGCAAAACATAATAGGCCAGCAAAATCACCACGGTCATCAAATAGCCCAAATTACTCAACGAGCGAGGACGGGTCATTGCCAGTGGAACCGCCACCAGCACCAACGGCAAGGAACTCAATGGCACCGTGAGTTTTTCCCACCACATCACCAACACATCCGATTCAATCGTCCGGCCAGCCTGTTGTTCCAACGCAATCCAATCTTTTAACCCGAAAAACGACAGCTCCTTAGGCTTGGATTCCGCTGCAGGTTTAACCGCTTGAATAAAATTCCGCAATTCCAACACCTTGGCTTGCGTGGTATTGGACAATTTTTCATTGGTGCTGACGGTATACACACTGGCATCGTTGAGGCGAATCGTCTGATTGCCCCACAGTCCCGAACGGGCTTGCGTCACTTGGATGGTCTTGGGATTGGTCAAATCAATGAGGGTAGTATAGCCCAAGTTTCGATTGTCAAACTGGGCGACATAAATCACCCGCTGAAGCGCCTGATTCTTCTCACCAAAGAGCTTGTAGGTGAAATTATCCTGATTGGTCGGCAAATTGTGCTGGTTTATGGCATACGTCCGCAAGCCCCGCGAATACTTGAACGACAACGGCACCAAATAATCGTGCAAGAGAAAGGTCATCAGCGACGCCACAATCCCCAAGAGGAATCGCTGGCCAAGCCAGTCGATAGAGGCTAATCCCGCTCATCCGCATCGCAATCAGCTCAAATTGGCTGCATGAGGGTTGTTATAGGTCATCAGAACCGCCAGCAACGCACTAATCGGGATGACAATGGAGACAATGCGAGGCAATTGCAGGCCAATCAAGACCATTGCGATATCCCAGCCAATGCCGTAATGCTGGAGATCCTTCATAAAATCGAGCAAGGCATCGGAAAAAAACAGGACCAGCGTGAACAAAAACAGGCCCAGCAAGAAGTAATCGATAAGTCGACGCGCAATATAGCGATCTAGTAAAGTCAACATCACGTCATTTAGCCTGCCAAGGTGTCCAGTGGAAACATGGTTGTCATATGATAGAATCCAGAACAGTGAAAAGACAAGCGATTTTGCTTGGACCCGTGAGAACGTCCGAGACAATTCGCACCAAAACCAGCCCTCAGTCTCGCAAAGGAGTTATCAACGCTTATGGGTACCGTTCTTGAAGTCTCAGACAATACATTTGAATCTGAAGTGAAACAGGCCAGTGTGCCCGTTCTCGTGGATTTTTGGGCACCTTGGTGTGGGCCGTGTCGCACAATTGCCCCGATCGTTGAGGAACTCGCTGCTGAGTATGACGGCAAAGTCAAAGTGGTGAAAGTCAACACAGACGATAATGTGAAAACCAGCACAAGAATACCGGATTAGCGGGATTCCTAGCTTATTGATTTTAAAAACGGCGAACCCGTCGAGCAAGTCGTGGGGGTTCACAAGAAAACCACGCTTTCCGATATGCTTAACAAGCATTTGGTGTAACCACTATCGGCTGGTTTTTTGATTAAAAAACCAATTGAAATTTCCAAACCAATCCTTTATCTGCAAAGCCCATCGCTCGATGGGAGAATAAAATCGCACACCGTGTGGATGAGGTGTTTGTGATGACTGATAAGAAGCCGTCTGTTCATCAAATTGCATCTTCAGACGTCGGTCTAGCCACATAAATGATCTGTGCGGAAAACGCAATTGTTTTGTATTCAGTTGGTACTGTTCTGTTAGAAATTTTTCCACATCCTCAACCGTAATCGCTTCCAAGGCGTGTTGCCCGAATAACTCTCTGGAATCAGAGTGGTTGAGTTTGTAAGTCAAAAAGTCACGAAATGCTGGTTTAAGGTTTTGAGACTCTTTTTTCAGAAGAAACCGTAACCGAAAACGCCCCAATCCGTCTGGATGTTTTTGAATCTGGATTTCTGCTCCGTCTAAAATTTTAAGACACCACCACCGGTACATCGTGTCAAAATTCTTTTCGGATAATACCAATTGAGAGGGTTGAGGCCCCGACTGGGCAAGGATTTGGTAGCAATACCTTTGAAATTCATTTTTGGGTAATAAGTGATCGGCTGGATTGGCATAACAGAGACCCTTACTGGTGCTTCTCCATTAAAAACGCACCAGCAGCAGATCTGCTATAGGTGTTAAAAAATGTAACATTTCTTTGAATGCGGTTTTCTTCGAGAGCAATCCTTCTATATATATTGTTTTTATTATTTTATAAAATAAAGCTGAGGGTTTTTCGATGTTTCGTTTACCGTCTTTTCAACCGCAATATCCATCCACACCCAATTGTGACTATGGGCCAAAAGCCAAAGGTGGCTGGCAGCTTCAATCCAGCTTTTATCTGCCGTCTTTGTTCGGGCAGGGCTTTGGCGGTGGACAAGATTATGGCATGCCCACTTTAAACTACCTCCCACAACCGCAAGACTACTTGCCTCAGCAGCCTTATGCAGCACCCCAACCCCAACAACAGCCCTTTGTCCTCATTTTGTTGCTGCTGTCTTTGTTTAAAAAGGACAAGAAAACTCCGTGTCCGACACCGCCTCCAACCTCCCACCCCACCCGGCCCATGCCCTACTGAACCCCCTGTGGTCTCATGTCCGCCTGCGCCAGCCCCCAACCCCTGCACCAACCGAACCCCCTTGCCACTAACCACACGATACAAATCATTACATTGTGTTTGATGCCATTTGAATAAGGGTATTAACTCAAAAAGTGTTGCTGCAATATCATCCGCTATGAAACGCCATGGACGGCGTGGTTGTCGTTACGTGAGAGAGTTGTGTGCTACCCGATGTCAAAACCGTTTCTACGGGAGACGCGTCAAGCGTTGTTGATTGTGCCGCAAACGGCTTCAACACCTGAAGATCCCTTAACCCTTTATGCCAGCAAAACCATTGATCAGTGCCTATCGGCATTACAAACCCGATGGTCAGGCTTGACCACGCAAGAAGCCGCTGATCGGATTGAACATGGTCCCCAGTCCCAACCGCTCTCCAAGCCGAAACTACTGCTTGGCGCTGTCAAGCAGATGTCAACCTTGCTGTATTTGGCAACGGCAATCAGTTTGCCATTGCGCATCAATGGCAAGCCGCCATGGCTTTTGTGATTTTAGGATTCTGTCAACGCGTGCTGCAAACCGCCTTGGCTTGGCGGACACAGCAAAATCTTTCCAACCCGCTGACGACACCGCAATCTTCGACGTGTATGGTCAAGCGGGATAACCGCCTCATCACTGTGCCCATCGAACACGTGGTGGTCGGTGATATCTTGCAATTACGAGAAGGCATGGCCCTTCAAGTCGATGCACGGTTGATCAGCGCCGAAGATTTGCGCGTGGATGAAGCCGCCCTGACGGGAGAATCCATCTTGGTGCATAAAATGCATTAAAAATCTGCTCGCCGCAAACAGAACTACGAGATCTAACAAACATGGTGTTTTCTGGCAGTACCATCAAAACGGGCAACGGTTTGGCGATTGTGGTGTCATCAGCCACCCAAGCCTATACCAGCCAACTCACCAAAAACCACCGCGGTGGATCCCAACCTGAGCCCCATGGCAAAAACATCGAAAAGCAAGCCAAACGGTTTTTTATCGGATGCTTTGTTGGTTTCCACGATCACCGCATTAACCTCATTTTGGTTCGGGCAGTCGACTTTATCCACCATTCAAACCTTTTTAGCACTCAGTTGTTTCGGCTTACTCGATACCGTTCCGGCATTAAGCGCCTTTATTTTGAGCTTATCCATTTCACGCTTACAGGCGGCGGAAGTCGAAATTCGCCATCCTCGCGCATTAGAATCCTTAGGTGAAATCACCACCATTTGCACCGAGAAAACGGGGACCCTCACCGAGAATCGCTTAACGGTCAAAGGGCTATATCTACCTGATTACGGCTTTCTACCCTACGATCCACAATGGCAAGATGCAACAGGCATCCCTTCTCCTGCCGTGAAAGAACTCTTACGAATTGCCCGTCTCAATAATGGCACCTTGCATGATGGCGTACGACAGCATCTAATTGGTGATCCCATTGATCATGCACTTTATGCCGCAAGCAGTGAAAAGTTGATTCACGGGTATTTACCCATACAACACTATCCCTTTGACTCGGAAACTATGCTCACCGCATGCGTGGTACAACATCAAACCGGCCGACTGGCGGCGATGATCAAAGGCGCACCAGAGGCTGTTTTAGCCCAATGTCAGTTTTATTTAACGCCAGAGGGGCAAGTGTTGCCCCTCTCTTCTGAAAAACGAGCAGAGTTTTTACTGGGCAACCAAGACTTAGGCCTTGGATCAGCGTTATCGGATGATTGGCTTTGCCGAAAAACCCTTATCCAATGCGTCTGAAGAGCCGTATTCTCGCAGCATTTTTATTGGCTGGATTGGCCTGATCGATCCTCCCAAGCCAGGCGTGGCCGAAGCCATTCGACTCTGCCAAAAAACCGGTGTCCAACTGATGATGATCACCGGCGATCAAAAAGCCACCGCCGCCATTACCGCCAAATCATTGGGCTTGATTGAAGGCGATCACCAAGTGTGGACGCGCCAAGAGTGGCTCGCTTCCCCCACGGACTGCGGCCAGAAATTCGCGTGGTTGCACGCACACAACCCGAAGACAAACAAGCCCTCATCGCCGCGCGACAAGCGCAAGGCGAACACGTCCTGATGATTGGCGATGGCGTCAATGATCTCCCCGCCTTTGCCCAAAGTGAGGTGGCTGTGGCCATGGGGCCCCGAAGTGCCGCCCAAGCCCGTGATCATGCGGATTTGGTCTTATGGGATGATCGTTTTGAAACCCTGTCTCAGGCTCTGTATGAAGGCAAATTGGTCCGGCAAAACCTTGGCCTCATGGCTTGCTACACCCTTCAAATCCAGATCACCTTCTTTGCGATAGCCGTGTTGATGAGCAGTTTTGGCGTGTCGTTAGAGCGCTTGCTGTTTATGAGCCTCTTTGTGAGCTTTTTGCCGGCCTTATCGCTCGCGTTTGAACCGCTCCAATCCGGAAACCGTGCGACAAAACAAACTGGGTTTGGATGGCAGGAACAGTCGTGATAGCTGGGATCTGGGCGGGTGCTTTCTGGTGGGGACATGGGCCACAACCGTGCTTGCCGCTGGGTTGCTGACGATGGCCGGACTAAGCCTACTGGGACAATTTGTTTCATTTGCAATTGGCCAACACGCGACGCCCTTTCGTCGAAGCGGCCGTAGAAATCGCCAGTATTCCGATGACGTGGATAGTCATTGCCGTCTCCCTGTGTTTAACCGCTATCCCCATGTTCTGGCCATTTTAATTCGTGTCTGTTTTCGCTAGAGTGGCCTTCTTGAGATCAAGAGAAGTCAAACCCCATGTCCTTTTGGACACAAGACATTACCGATCCAGCGGTAATGAACCCCTATAAGAATTACGCCGCACATCATTTCTCTTTTTTGCGAGGAATTTTACAAGCGGTCGTCGTGCGCTCGTTTACCAACACCTATTTGTGGTGTCGTTATCGCCCGATTGTCATTCGACCAACCGGCCAAAAACTCCCTTCGGGTAATTTTTTAGTAGTCTCCAATCATATTTCCATGCAAGACCCCATGGCCGTTGCGTATATTCTCAATCATCCCGTTGCGTTTATGGCCAAGCAAGAACTATTCCGGTACAAACCCGCTGCATGGTTTTTTGGGCCATGGGAACGTTCGCCGTGGATCGGGATCAACCCGATAGTACCTCGCTCAAAACTGCACTCAATGCGTTGCGCTCAGCCGGAAACTGGGCATTATGCTTGTTCCCAGAAGGCACTCGCAGCCAGACTGGGGAATTATTACCGCTCAAAAAAGGGGCTGGTGCCTTGGCAATCAAAGTCGGGGTGCCGGTAGTGCCCGTGGGAATTAAAAAGCTCCCCTCAGGGCGTCTCCAGATCCGATTGGGCGAGGCCATGGCCTCAGGAAATGATGTCGAAGCCTTGCAAGAGAAAATAACGCACGCGTTGCAAGAACTGATCGTTTGAAATTATAAAAACCCTGGACTCGCTGCCAACAAGGTATAACTGGTTTGTAAGGCACGATAGACGTGGCTAAGATCTTTGGATTCATAGCGAATCCGGCGACCATCAAGGCGTTCAAAACTTGGACACAAACCTGCCCAATCGGCCGCTTGTGGGTCACAAAACGTCACCTCTAATGTATAAGGCCCTTCTAGTACAAATTGATTGGGACTGGTTTTTTTCTTCATGGCTTTTAAGACTTTGGCAATTTTTGATGCAGTTGCTCATGTAGGTCATCAAATCCAAATGCTGGGCCGCTGTGGCACTCAAGCCATGCTTGGTTTCAGCGTGTCAAAGGGATATGGAAAGGTTTGGACTTCTTCGCAAAAGGCACGATCCCCAATACCAAAGAGGACTGGAACATGATGGACGACATTGGCATAAAGCGTATTCATGGCAGTTTCGCCAAGCGATTGGCCATTGAGCGTGATCTCAAAAATCTGAGGATGAAAACTATGCGCCAACACGCCCCCACGGCTACCGGCCTTGCCGTGATAGCCAATCAATATCACGCCATTCGACCGTTTGATCCAGTCCGCCATCATCGCACAAGGCTTAGGCTTTCCCGAAATCAATTGCGCCGTCTCTGGGATATCGGCGACAGTGAGGTTGGTCATCGTGTTGTGGGCATCGTTGATCCAGATTTCCGCATCGGGAAATGATGATCGAGGATGCCACAGCAATCCATCAATAAATCGGCCAAGCGTTCTCGTGCGGTTTCAAACCGCTGATGCTGATGCGAGGTGGGATAGGCATCCGCACGGCATTTACGCCGCTAAGGCCTTCCATATCAACCGAAAAATAAAAACGTGCCATAGATACTATTCTATCGTCTTGGCACGTTTTTAGAAAAAATTATAGGTTTAATTGTTGGTAGTGGCTTCGGTTAAGGCCGCCGATTTTTTATCATTCTGCGAGGCCACGGCGTGCTTAATCTTCTCCAACGCATCTTTGCCAGCCGTTTCAATGTCCGCTTGAATCACCTTCGCCCGTTCTTTCAACTGGCCCACGGCTTCTTGCGCCTTGTCTTTCCACTCACTGGAACGATGTTTGGCTTCATCTAAGCCACGATGCCAACGATCATCAAACTCGTTGCGAATAATTTCACGGGTTTCTTCACCTTTACGGCGGCGCCAATAAAATGCCGACAATGGCACCCAGACCGGCCCCAATGAGCAATCCACCTAAAAAACGACCTGCACTCATAAATCACATCTCCTTGTCTTTCTCACGTTACGTCGGATCATCACACCCAAAACAGCTTGGTCTCTCTTTTTGTATCGACTTGATTCTCCCATTATCAAAAAAGGATTTACAGAAATTAGGATTTCTGAAACGACCGTCCCAGACCGGAAAACAGGGCTTCTCCCCAGACGGACAATTTTTCCCAGCCCGAACGCATCAAGGGACCGGTGCGCTTGACGCCATCCCGAACGCCTTGCACGCTATTGGAGGCGGTTTGCGTCATCGTGCCAATGTTGCTGGTGATTCGGCTAATGTCTTGTAGGGTCGGGGTCAGCTCATATTGCAAGACACGCACCAAGTCTTGTACTGAGTGCAACAGAAACGCAATCTTGAACAAGACGACACTGCCTGCAATGACCAAGGGGATCAGCAGCACGGTGGCTGCCATGAGCAGAATTTGCAACCAGTGTTCAGTCGGTGAGGAGAGCGTCAACATCCATGGGGTTCCTTAATCGTCAGGGTTCTTAATAGTCGTACGTACCGGTTTCTTGTTCTTCACGAGCCTTGGCATCGGCCAAGCGACGGGCTCTTTTCTCGTATTGCAAGCGTTCAAGCTTGGTATCAATCTCTTGACGGGTTTTATCGGCAATATCCTTGGCTTGCGCTTTGTGTGATCCACGCCTTTTTGCAGTTTGTCGGGCAAATCGTTTCTAAAAAAGTTTTAAGATCTTCGCGGGTTTCTTTACCGGCTTTGGGCGCAAACAGCACCCCCGCAATCGCACCGAGAACCAAGCCAATCACGAGGCCAATGGAGAGGTCAAAAGCATTTTCATTTTCATTGTAGGACACAGGCGTTACCTCAGGGGTTAAAGGAAGCGGCTGAGCAGCGGGTGGGAGGTGAATTTGAAACCAGTTGGAACAATCAAACTTGGCGGAGGGGTTAAACATTTTTGATTTTCCGTCTCACACAGCCCTGTAAGGTTACAATAGCCGAAAGTGCTCTAAAAATAAAGCCTTGTTTTTAGGAAGCCCAGGCTCGAATCTTTCCGAACCCACCCCAAGCCGTGGAGCAACCAATAGAGCGGGCGCGGAATCATCCGTTTGACGAGCGGTAAAAAGCGAGGCAGCTGACCCAACAGCTTATGCCCCGATTCGAGATAGTTATGGCGGAATTGCCGAAGCTGCTGAGCGGCCTGCGTTAACAGTTGCACCTGAGATCCCCATTGATGCAACAACCCTGCCAGAACAAACAGCACGACGATAGCGACCAGCTCCACCAGAACCACGATACCAATGGCAATACAGAGAAAAAATCACGAGCGTGTGCCTCCATCAGGACGAGTGGTAATCGTCAGCAATTGATATGGGTTGATTATAAACGAATGGTCAAGCCGGAAAATGCCTTTGGCCTCTCCCCGCAAGCTCACTTCCCGCCACTCCGAGGCCGCTCCCAGATCCCCAAGACTGACTTGGGTAGATTGTGGCGTGTTCGTTTGGGTTTAACAAGCGAATTTGCGTGTCGCCTTGGGCATCTTGCGTCATCGCACTCACAATCAGATTTGGATTGGTGAGCGTCAATCCGGTGTGGCTCGTTTGTGCGGGTGGCAATGGCAAGGCTTCCAGGCGATCAAAGCCGTATTGGGCGCCATAGAGCTTGTCAGCCAAGGCGAACCGCTGGGACAGATCACAATGGGGCGACCACGCATAGCGATACGACTGCGGCCGATGCAGGCATTGACCCTCTGGCGTGGGGCAAGGGCGGCCCTGCGTGACTACCTCGAACACCCGTATCATTCCGAGACAACATCCCAAAAGCCCGCAGAAGGTCAATTGGAGTTGATCGCCTTCCACTTCGTATTCGCACAAGCCTTCGGTGGCCAGCGTTTGGTCTTGGCAAGTGATCCACCGCTGAATCGGCCCCGATTGCACCAGCAATTCCAATTGCTTGGGGGCTGGCATCTGCTCCACAATGCGATAGGCCGGATCATAGCGGCGGACAATGGGGGCAAAATGGCCTTCGGCTTCCACGGCGGTGATGGGTTGCGACTGGGAAAAGCAGGCTTGAATCTTGTGATCGAGCGTTTGGTTGGTGTAAGCCGTCTCAAACCAAAGCGCGGCACTACCCGCCTCAAGGGAAACGGTTGTTTCGACCGGCATTTCAATATCAGAGAAGACGGAGGTCAGCTTGAGTGTGCCTCTGAGCGGCCCGCATTCGACAATTTGGGCCTTCACCAATTTGCCCCACTCAATCGGTTGATTGGGCACTGGCGCCGCATTGTAGGAATCGCCTTGCTCGACATTGCGACGGAGTCGGTGCAGATTCGGCCATGTTTTGCCAGTGGCCGTCTCAGTGACGGTGAGAGAGCCATCGGCTTCCACGACGAGGCGTAACAAGCCATTGTCTAACTGTGTTGATGTGACGGTAACCCCTACAGGCGGGGCTTTCGCCTCTGTTAAACTCGTCAGGCTATGTGGCGGCAAGTTTTCCACCCAGATGAGACTTTCTCGATCCAAAGCCTGATTCTCGGAAAACGGCAGTTGAATGGTGTCCGTCAGGTACGTTTCATCCAAAATGGTCACTTCTGAGACACTTTGCGCCTTTTCAAAAGCCAGTGGCGCGGGCTTCGCGATGTTCCATTGCCCCCGAATCGAAACCACACCTGTATAGGGCTGATCGCCAAGATTCAACACCAAGGCTGTTCCTGCGGGTTGAATAGCGTCGACGCAGCTGATGATGTGCTTCGGCCATCACCATACGGCGATACTGGTCGATCTGCTCAAAGCGAGATTCATTCTCCCGATGCACGCTATCCACGCTGCATCCGCAAATGCTGTCGTGCGGATGGTTTAGGAGCAAGGTTTTCCATAGCCATTGATGCTCTGAAGGGGATAAAACCGGCTGCTCCTGCCAAGCGAGTAAGGCGCACAAAGGTTCAAGCTGTCGGGTGAGTTGCCATTCCAAACGGCGATTCCATTGTTTGAGGTACAACCGAGCGGAATACACTCCGGGCAGCACATAGGGCCGTCCGTCTTGGCGAAGCTCACCCGCATACGTTTCTTCTGGCTTCGCCAGTGTGGTCAAGTCCGCCATAAACTGGCTGGGAAAGGTTGGTTGAATGTCTGCATCGACCGTTTGTAAACGCTGGTAACCCTCCCGCACGACGCCAAGGTGATCAGCCCCAAAGGGAAACAGAATGGGCACACCGGATGCCTTGGCTTGCACTTTGTCTCGCCAAGCGAGATAAGCTTGCTCGCCTTCATTGGGTTGGGTTCCCATATGAAACAAATGCTGAAAATAGCTCTCGGTTAGGTGATAGGTTAACACGCTATCCCCAGAGGGACTCAACCAGTTAAACACCACCCCTTGCGGCTGAACGCCTCGCCAAACAATGGCATGATCAATTCCAAATTGCCGCAGCAGCATCGGGATATCGGCACTGTGCCCGAAAGTGTCTGGGAGGTAGCCGGTAAAGGCTTTTCGCCAAAGGCTTCTGAAATCTGCAAGCCAATCTGCAAGTTGCGAATGAGGCTTTCGCCGGAAACCAAAAACTCGTCCGGCATCACATACCAAGGCCCAACACTCATTTTATGGGCGGCAATATAGTCCTTGATTTGCTGCTCGCGCTCAGGCCGTAAGGCTAAATAATCTTCCAGCACAACGGTTTGGCCATCCAACGTGAAGCAAGGCAGTTGCTGTCCTTGGATTTGCGCAAAGATATCATCGATGACGCGCACCAAACGATGCTGATACTGCCGAAACGGCAGATACCACTCCCGATCCCAATGGGTATGAAAATAAACCGCTGTCTTGCTCACTGTGCCGAAACCTCGCTCTCGTTGCCCCGATTTTAGCATTCCTCCCGCCTCACCGTGAAGACGAAATGCCCAACCAGAGAATACAGAAATATAGCGCCACATTAAGGGTGTAAACGAATGTTACAGTTTTGTTGGATTAGCCCCAAAAGGGTGTTTTTTCTGGCTTCAGGGCGTTAATTGAACAAGAACAATGCCCACATTAACGAATCTGCCTATGCCCAAGCATCTCCTCGTTCAAGCCCCCATGATAGGGCCTGCTCGCCTACCGACCCTGCACCGCCCTGCGAGCGTTGCTTTGCCAAATGTGCAACCTTTAGCCCTGCCTGCTGGGCAACCCACCGCACTGCCACCTGAGAGTTCTACCAGTAGAGGATTACGCCATTTTTTATACGCTGGGATTTTATCCTCAGGACTGGGGAAAGCGCTATCGACAATCTTCCAGTTTGAAAATCCACGAGACGGCATGATTCGTTTTTTAAAAGGGGTTGAGTCTTTCCCTTCATTTCCTGGCTGAGTGTTCCGTTCACCAGAGTTTTAAATCGTACCAAAACCCAATGCCTTGCAATGGATGATGGGGTATCGGGATGTGGATGAAGTAACCAAAACACTTAAAACCGAATTTTTAGGAACCCAGCAAGGTTTTTTATTGTGAAGTTGGAAAGTAATAATTCTGACTTACGTTTAATCAATCAAATTGAAACCCTCTGGCAAGACGCAAGTGGAAAATATGATCCCAGTAAAAAAGCCAATGACGTGATTCAGAAAGTCGATGAAATTGCCAGAAAGTGGAAATTTGATCTGATGGATCAATTTAAAGTGTCTCGTCCAGATCTTGTTGAGCACGTTTTGAGACACTCATGGCTGGATAAAATCAAGCTTCAATTGACTTATCGTTTAACTATTTTTGACGAACAATCTGTGTAAATTATTGTTCTCAGAATCGTCTCCTCGCCGTATAAAAGTGATTGCAGCGATGGATAAATTCTACGAAAAATACTTGCCCTATAAATCCTCCGCACTCAAAATGTCAGTTGGAGATCTGGAATACCTCTTGCAGCTTCGACATCTCAGTGATCGGCTCAAACCCATGCAAATTCACTTTCTTTGACACATCAAGAAGTTGTAAGAAGCTCTGGCTGAGCTGTGTGCCGAAAAAGAATTGGTTCTCAGTTTACATAAATCCTTAAATCGTGAGCTCAGCAATCTACGTCCTGAACAGTTAAGCCGTCTTCCTGAACTGTTTAAAACCTATCTAAACGATCCGGCCTGGGGGGGCATTTTTAAAAGCTATGGCAATTCCAACCGGCATCCTCCTCTTCTGCCTTGCTAGAAAAAATACAAGCTGCTCAAAATAAATCTTTTTTGGCCAGTGTGGCAGATAGTCGAGCACTTACCCAGAAGACCGAGACAATTCAATCCTTGATGACAAACTATCCTGACAATCCTTTTCGTTATTTTATGCTGAATAACAATATTAAAGTGGAATCTCAAATTTCAAAAATGATTTACAACCTAAAAATTAATAATGCCTATATTGATAAAATTCGCAAACAAATGACAGGGATGTATAAACATATTCGAATATTCAACGCAATAGCAAATCGATTCAATTAGAATATGAGATGACCAAAAAATTACGACAAAGAGAAGTCGGAGCGCTGGGTCAGCTTTTATATAAAGTTTTTTATCACTTGAAACGAACCTTTCAAAGTGAAACATTGATGGCACAATTTCGCTCGTTAAGCGGACAATCTCTCGCTTACGGGAGCTTCTCAAAGCTCCAGGGAAGAAAATTGCAATTTTCCTCTTGGGTGCCTATACATTTAAAAAAGCCTTTGATGAGGCAGCAGAAGCCCCAAAACAAAAAAGATGGGCTAAGTTTGCGGATCAGTTTTTCTTAAATTCTAGGCAGTTACTTTGGATTTGAATTTGGCCGTCAATTGATTTTTAATTCTGGGTTGATGTACTGGAATCAAACCTTTAAAAATGGTCAATCAAAAATATTTTTACGGTTCCTCGGTGGGTTCATAAGTTTGGATACAAAGGCTTTACCCTCGGTGGATTTTTATCAGAGTTTATTTTTGCCTCCTTTATATTAGGGGATCAGATTCTTGCGAGAGCTTTTAGACGGGTGGGGCGATGGATGTTTGGCGATCCTCAACGCGCCACCAAATCAACTACGATTTCCTGCTGTTCGCAAATTACAACAATCCCTGAAAGCTGGAAAGCGAAAAATAACCGATTCACTGAAGGCATCGCAACGGTTGATGACGGAGCCCAAAGCGTTTGAACCACGACGGATTCAGCCGTCTGGAAAAATAAATCTTCTTTGGCAGAACTGGCTCATAATCCGGCCATGGACAGAGAAGACGCGATGCTCAATCGCCTGAATTCGCTCCCCGATTTTTCAAGGTCGTCCCGTACCAAACGCTCTTTTGATTTCTGCGTCATAATATTTAAAAATCGTTGTGATAACTAGTTAGAGGCGTGTGACGCAATGACTGTGCTAAAAACCTTATGGCAGCGTGCCACGGAGTGGCGCATTGGGGGAATATCAAGGGGTGTTGAGTTGGGATATGGAAACCTATATGCCAGCCCTTGGCGCAGATAATCGGGCGGCGCAACTGGCTTTTTTAGCAGGTAAGGCTCATTATGCTTGGACAGATCCCGATCTCTTGGGTCTCCTGGATCAATGCGCCATGGAACCCGATCTCTCGCCAAAAGATCGCGCCCTGATTCGGGTTTTAAAACGAGAATGCCTCAAATCCAAAAAAATTCCAGCAGACTTGGTGCAAGCATGCTCTGAGACGGAAGCCAAAGGGCATCACGTTTGGGTGCAGCACGAAAAGCGTCAGATTTTTCGCAATTTGCCCCGATTCTCAAAACCCTGATCGACCAACGCCGTCAGGTTGCTGATTACCTTGGTTATAGCGATTCACCCTATGATGCCTTGATGGATGACTATGAGCCCGATCTCACGGTGGCGGTTGTGGATCCCTTATTTGCCCGTTTAAAGACCGAACTCTCGCAATTATTGCGATCGATTCAAGCCCGTGGCAACCGACCTGAAACGCAATTTCTCAAATCAGGGCCGTATGATATCTCGCGCAACGGGCCTTTACCCGTGAGATTTTAATCGCCATGGGGTTTGATTTGGCGGGGTTCGTATCGATGATGTCCCGCACCCGATGTGTAATGGCACTGGCCCAGGGGATCTGGCACTGGGCGTACGATTTTTTGAGCAGGATTTGTTTTCAGGAATTTCCTCCACCATTCACGAAGCGGGTCATGGCTTATATGACATTGGCATTGATCCTGACATTGCCCTCACGCCGCTGGCTGGTGGCGCGTCCCTCGGGATTCATGAATCACAATCACGGCTCTGGAAAATATCGTGGGTCGTGGAAAGCCTTTTTGGACAGCTTTCTACCCGAAATTACAAGCGGCTTTTCCAGACGCACTCAAAAATATTTCTCTCGATGCGTTTTATGCGGCCATCAACGATGTGCATCCGTCCTTTATTCGGGTTGAGGCGGATGAGGTGACGTATAACCTGCACATTATTTTGCGGTATGAAATCGAAAAAGGATCTGATTGAGGGGAAACTGTCGGTAGAAAACATCCCCGCGCGATGGAATGAGTTGATGGACGCTTACTTGGGGATTGTTCCGCCGGATGATGCCCAAGGCTGCTTGCAGGATGTGCATTGGTCGATGGGGGGCTTTGGCTATTTCCCACGTATACCCTCGGGAATCTTTATGCCGCCCAGTTTTATCATCAGGCGCGACAGGAGGTGCCTGAGCTGCAAACACAGCTTGAGCGAGGGAATTTAAACCCGCTGGCGACCTTGGCTAAAACCAGTATTCACACGGTGAGCAAGATGGAAACCCCGTCCGAAATTATCCAACGCGTCACCGGCAAGCCATTAGATGCCCAGTTTTTTATCGATTATCTGCAAGCCAAATTTACTCGGAGAGCTTCCTGTTAAACAGCCATGTGCAGGCCACAAAGCTCACGATTGCACTCCCCCAGAGGAGCAGCATCTCACCCCCTTCGAGCTGTC
Organism: Ottelia alismoides; assembly: GCA_037367405.1. NCBI lineage: Eukaryota > Viridiplantae > Streptophyta > Magnoliopsida > Alismatales > Hydrocharitaceae > Ottelia > Ottelia alismoides. The sequence continues at coordinate 89,264 of JAZKJV010007932.1, read as the reverse complement.
CATGAAGCCATGCCGCTCGCCCCCCTTCAAACAAGGGTGTGGTCGGCAACCACCGCACCCATGCGACACCTGCGGCGGAAAACTACTCACCGGAAAAAACAACCCACCCAGATACAACAGCGGCGTGATGAGAATCGTTTGAATCTGGGCAATGTGATCCGGCTTGCGAAACACGGTCCCGATCATCGCCCCCACACAGGTAAACAAGACCGACCCCGGGAGCAAAATCATCAGATACGGTATCCACATGCCCCCGGGCAGGCGAATTGGGGTCATCAGCATCAAAATCCCTGCGACAATCGCCCCCTTCACCAAGGCCACGGTGAAGCCGCCCAGATTTCCCCAATAATATATCGGAGGTCGTAATGGGCTTGATGCGATTTCATCCAACATCCGCTGATACCAACGATCCAGCCACAAGCCCCAGCCGCCGGTGCGGTAGGCTTCCAGCAAAATCGTCATGGTCACCAAGCCTGGACTGAGAAAGGCAATGTATGAGACACCTTCGACATCCTGAATATAGTCTTTAAGACCCAAGCCAAAGGCGAGAAAAAAGCTCAGCGGGATAGCAATGGTGGCGATGCTTTCCGTCACCCAGCTTTGCGTTTCTTGCCGCAGACTTTCTGATAAATCGGCAGATGCCTTGTCGAAAATGGATCATACCGACACCCCTTGTGCCAACTGCATGAACACATCTTCTAAATCGGGAAGAACTTCGCCCATATTTTGAATTTGAGGCAAGGGCAGGCACAGTAATCAGCTCACCGAGTTGTTCAGGGGCAACGGCGAAAATTGCAACGTCTGTGAATCAATGATTTTAATCCCCACCTGCGGATGAGCTTGTTGCCATATTGAAAGGACTGCTGAATCTCTTGAGCAATCGGCGATGAAAACGTTACCCGAAACTGTCGTGCTGTCGTTTTGAGTTTTGTTTGAGCGTTTGCGTATTCCCCGAATCCACCACTTCCCCCTGATGGAGCAGTAGAATCCCGTCGCTCAAGCGTTCCGCTTCTTCCATATAATGCGTGGTGAGAATAATCGTTGCTTTTTCTTGTGTTTTTAAATCTTCAATCAGTGACCAAATCTGTTGGCGTGCATCGGGATCCAAACCGGTGGTGGGTTCATCCAAAAATAAAATCTGTGGCCGATGAATCAACGCCCGAATCAAGGCAATGCGTCGTTGCATCCCACCAGAGAGTTCATCCGGTAAAGCGGATCGGCGATCATACAACGCAACCCGTTCTAATAATTCTTGGAGTCGTTTATTGGCTTCTACGGTAGAAAGCCCGTGCATCTTGGCATGGAGCATCAGGTTATGCCAAATGGATAAATAATGATCAAAATTATTAAATTGAGACACGTTGCCAATTTGTTGGCGAATCCGCAAGCGATCCCGCCAGATATCTGATCCCAAGACCGTTGCAGAACCCGCGTCAGGACGCGAGATCGTGGTTAAAATCCGAAAGAGTGTCGTTTTCCCAGCACCATTGGGACCCAAGATACAAAACACACTGGCGGCGGGGATCTGAAAACTGACGCCCCGTAAAGCTTCCACCGCTCCAAAGCGTTTTCGGATCGTGTGAACGTCAATGGCAATACTGCTCGTCACGCCGTAATCACGGTGCCTTCCGCTTGCCCCGTCAAAATATTGTAGATGGCATTTTGTTTTGCAAAATCAAAAACCGTAATCGGCATCTTGGTATCTTTGCACAGGGTGATGGCGGTTTGATCCATGACCTTGAGATTTTTTTGCATCACCTCATCAAACGTGAGGCGATCAAATTTTTGGGCGTCGGGAAACTGATTTGGATCTTTGTCATAGACACCATCGACATTGTTTTTGGCCATCAAGAGAATATCGGCATCAATTTCAGCCGCCCGAAGTGCGGCCGTCGTATCGGTGGAGAAAAACGGATTCCCCGTCCCTGCCCCAAAAATGACGACACGACCTTTTTCCATATGCCGAACAGCACGCAAACGGATATAAGGCTCAGCGACTTTATCCATCGCGATGGCACTCATTACGCGAACCCGTAGCCCTCGATTTCGCAGGATGCCTTGCAGAATCAGGCTGTTCATCATCGTCGCCAACATGCCGACGTAATCAGCGGACGCTCTGTCCATGCCGAGTTTGGCACTGTTTTGGACGCCTCGGAAGATGTTTCCACCGCCAACGACAATGGCAATTTGGGCACCCAGATCAATGCCCTTCTTGATTTCCGCCGCAATGGTGTCGATGGTTTGGGCATCAATCCCAAACGCTTGTCCACCCATGAGGGCTTCGCCACTGACTTTAAGCAAAATCCGCTTGTGTTTGAGAAGCGGCGAGGGATCTTTGGGCGTGTGGTGGATGGAATCCACTTCGAGGAGGTCGGGGGCCATATTGGTTGTCATCTTGAACGGTCTTTCTGTTGAAACAATTAGAATGAATATGCAAAAAAAAGGGCGAATGAATCGCCCTGTTCATTATGCTTTTATCTGTGCCATCACTTCGTCGGCAAAGTTTTCTTGTTTCTTTTCGATGCCTTCACCCAAGAGATAACGGGTAAAGGCTGCAACGGTAATCTCACCGCCAAGGGTCTTGGCCGTAGATTCTACCAGTTGCGCCACCGTTTGGTTGGGATCTTTAACAAAGGGCTGTTCCAAGAAAACCCGAGCAGCGAAAAGCTTATCGAGACGACCTGAGACGATTTTCTCGCGGATTTCAGCAGGTTTGCTCTGGAGATCTTCTTTGCCCATTTCAATTTCTTTTTCACGGGCGATATCTTCCGCCGGAATCTCGCTCTTGTTGAGGTAATCAGGGGCCGTGCTGGCAATGTGCAAGGTCAAATCTTTGGCCAAGGCTTTGAAAGCATCTTGTGACAGCAGGCTGTCATTGCTGACGTTGAGCTGCAACAACACCCCAATTTTGCCGCCGGTGTGAATGTAGGAAAACACCGCACCCGCGCCAGAAACCGCATAGCGAACCAAACGACGAACGCCGAGGTTTTCTTTAATGGTGCCGACGTTTTCTTTGACATATTCATCAATGGTTTTGCCGGACTCGAGCGTTTGAGCCAACAGAGCTTCCGCAGAGGTCACGGACGAGGCCAAGGCTTTGTCGGCGATGGTTTTGACCAAGGCTTGAAACGCTTCCCCACGAGCGACAAAGTCCGTTTCGCAGTTGATTTCGACAAGTAAGCCTGTTTTTTGATCGGCGCTGATGCGGGTTTCTACCAGGCCTTCGGCCGCTGCACGACCGAGTTTTTTCTCAGCCGAGGCGATCCCCTTCTGGCGAAGCAGCTCCATGGCTTTTTCCATATCGCCTTGGGCATCGGTCAGGGCTTTTTTAGCATCCATCATACCGGCGCCGGTTTTTTCACGCAGGTCTCGTATTTGCTCAGTGGTAATGGCCGTCATAGTAGTGGTCATCCTTTTACTCCTATCTGAAGATTTACAATTTTTAAAAAGGGTCGGTTTCTCGTTACTGAGACCCGACCCTCTGAAATCAAACTAGGCCTCAGCCGTTTCTTTGGGGGGTTCGCTGACCTCGGCAGATTCCTTGGTCTCACCCGCTGGTTCAGATGTTTCCGCCGAAGCGGCCTCTTCCTCGTGGGCGGCTTTGGCGGCCATCGCTTTTTCGAGTTCTGGCATCCGCTCGGCACGGCCTTCGAGGATGGCATCCGAGATACTGCGCGTGATCACTCGGATCGCCCGAATGGCATCATCATTGCCTGGGATCACATACTTGATGTTATCCGGATCGCAGTTGGTATCTACCACCGCCACAATCGGAATACCCGTTTTATTAGCTTCGAGGATGGCGTTGAGTTCACGCTTCTGATCCACAACAAAAATCAGGTCGGGCATCCCACGCATATCCTTGATCCCGCCCAAGGAGCGGCTCAATTTCGTGAGCTGACGGGTCAACACGGCGACTTCTTTTTTGGGGAGGCGGTCAAAGTGACCGCTTTGCTGCATTTCTTCCAGTTCCCGCAATTTATTGATGCGCGTGCGGATGGTTTCAAAGTTCGTTAACGTCCCGCCCAACCAGCGACGGTTGATAAAGAACGCCCCACAACGCTTGGCTTCTTCTTCGATGATGTCGGCCGCTTGACGCTTGGTGCCCACAAAGACAATCTTTTTGCCTTGAGACGCCGCTTTGCGGACGGCTTCATAGGCACTGTTGAGCATTTGGGTGGTTTGGGTCAGGTCGATGATATAGATCCCGTTGCGTTCGCCCCAAATGTAGCGTTTCATCTTGGGATTCCAGCGTTTGGTTTGGTGGCCAAAGTGGACACCCGCTTCCAGTAGTTCTTGCAGCGTGGCAGCCGGCATAAAAAACAGATCTCCTTTGCGTGTCAGGCCAAGCCTGCACATCTTGAGTGAGGACACATTGAACAAAATGGTAACTGAAACATAGCAAAAGACAAAATCTTGTTGTCTCAGCCAACGCATCACACTTTGTAACATTCACTGGGTTTTAAAAGGTATTCCAGATACCCTACTGGTAGTGGGAAATGGGGATGACCATGCGGATTGGGCCAACGGGGACACCAAAACAATCTATGCCTGTATTTCAGGAATGTCGCGTCGTCTGTTTCTTCTTGCTGCGGCGGCAATGTCCACTCCTCCTTTGAGAGGGCCAACGCGATTAGACTCCGGTGAATATGTCACTCTCAAGCGTTGGGAACAGCAACGTCAGTACGTGATTACCGCCTATGGCCTGACCGCTCCCTATCAATACGGGGTGGGCAAGCGCCTAAACTGGCATCAACTGGCAGACATTGTGGACTGGTTTGCAAAAAACACCCCTGATGATGAAACATTTCGGAAAGACCTTTGGCACCACTTCGGGGATCGCGGTTATCAGTCTCTGCAACACCAACTCGCCCTCCAAAACACCCCCCTCATTACGACCCTTTGTGGATCGTCGCAATATTGGGTTAAATCCAGCGTTCTTTAATCTTGATGAATGGAATGAAACGATTTTCTATCCGGATCGCCGTAATTTTACGAGGCTGACCCCTGAAGATCAATTTCATCATTATTTGGGTGCAGTGACAGGAAACACTGGGAATGAGCCTTATCAAATGGGTATTCCGTCTCATAAATTGTTGATTTATTCGACAATACCCAAAACAAAATTTTCCTTGGCAGGCTGGTGGAGAGAATGGGAAGAAGCCGAAAAATACCAAGGACGTTGGAATGAAGGTGATGTCAAATTGTTTGAAGCCGCCATTCCACATACACGTGCTTTTCTGGAGGGAAATGCAAGCAATACTGGACGGTTTACGGTCGCCGCAAATATTCGAAAACTATTGATTCCGCTGGATGAGGTCGAAAAAGTCAACGCACGCTATCACAAATTAATCATTGATTGGCAAGAACAGACAAAAGAGCAGTGGACTATAGCGGCAAGGCAGGAATGGTCTCGCCAAGTGACTCGGGCAAAGTAGAGGTGGTAGGTTTGTCGCGGTGCATCCAACGATGCAAGACCGCATGCCCCAGGTAACACAAGGGCGTCAAGGCAACCGCCGCCAAAAACTTCGCACTGTAGTTGTTAATCGCAATGGTTTGAATCTCAAAGATGGGCAGCTTGCCGCCAAAGGCAATAAAGCTCACGACAATACTATCAATAAGCTGCGAAACCACAGTCGAGCCGGTTGCCCGCAGCCAGAGCATCTTGGCGTTGGTGATGCGCCGGAGAAAATAAAACACCTGAATATCCACAAGTTGCCCCAGCAAATACGCCGTCAACGAGGCCAAAAAGAGCCGAGCAGACAAGCCAAACACCATATTAAAAACCGGATCGGATAAGGGCGAGTCGGGCGTGGCGGGGATCAATCGAGCCAGCCCCAACAGAGCATTGGCCAAAATCGCCATCCCCAAGCCCAAGAACGTTACAAATCGCGCGCCTTGGCGGCCATAAAACTCGTTGATCAGATCCGTCAGGATAAACGTCACCAGAAAGGGGAGAATCCCCGCCGACAGTAAGAAACCGCCAATCGTGATGAGCTTGGAACCAATGAGAATCGGCGACCAGCAAGGTGGTGACAAAAATCCCACACAAAATGGCAAAGAGAAAATCTGGCTTTTGGGCAGTCTCAGGGTTCATCCTGCCAGTATAGCGGAAGGGGTGGCGGTTTGCATCTGGTCGGCCATCCATTGACTCAGCCACGAGACACTGGCGCACACCAGCCAATAGATTCCTGCGACACACAGTAAGATCCCCAAGGGATTGTAAGTTTGCGAATAAATTAATTCGGCTTGTCGAGTCAGCTCCTCATAGCCAATCAGCGAGGCCAACGCCGTGTCTTTTAAGAGTGTACTAACGAGATTCAGTTGCGTTGGCAGTGTGTTTCGCCACACCAAGGGGGTGAACAGTCGCCCCACACAAAACCAGCGAGAGAGGCCCAACGCATCGCTCACGTCCAAATAGCGTTTATCCAACGCTTGCAGCCCGCCTCGGAAGATTTCGCTGGCATACGCCATCCCCGACAGGCTTAAGCCCAATCCCGCCGAGATAAATAAATCGCCATTAAAGACCGTATGGGGAAAAGGCCATAATGCAAAAATGCAATGATCATCAGCACCGGCACACTACGACAAAAATACACCATGGCGTTGAGGCTTTCTCGCATGATGTTGATGGGGTGATAGTGACGCAACATCGCCACACCATAGCCCACACTCAAACTCACACCAACGCTAAAAAGCCACAAAATTAGGGTTTTAAGGAACCCGAAAAATAACGCCTGCCAGATCGCAAAACTCATGACACGCCCTGCCATGGGAATGCCCACCGTTTTTCCAATCGCAAAAAGAGAAACCCAATGGCCAAAGCGGTGACGGTATAAAGCACTACCCCAATGGCATAGCATTGCACGTATTGAAAACTTTCTGCACTCTGGCGATACAACACCAAAAACAAATCGGGAACGCTAATAAATGACACCACTGCACTATTTTTCACAAGGCTTATCGTCTGATTGGCCAGTGCGGGCATACTCTGTTGAAGGGTTTGTGGCAATAAAATCCGAAACAACCGATCCACTGGCGAAAACCCCAAACTCTGGGCACTCCAGTGTTGCGCCTCTGGCAGCGATTGATATCCACCCCATAAAATCTGAACCACATAAGCCGCTTGATAAAAAGTCAGCGACAACCCCCCACTCACCCAAGGCGGTAGAATCCATCCTCCGGCTGCAAAAACGGCTTGAAACACATACAACTGAATTAATAACGGGGTATTGCGAAACACATGTTCATAGAGAACGCTTATCCATCGGGTGCGATTGGATTGCATCGTCAAAAACAAGAACAACGCCAACACGCCTGAAAAAACCACACTAAGCGCACTGATCCCCCAGCGTGATCAAATACCCTTGTGTAATTTCCATTAGGCTCGTTTCAGTCATCATTTTCGTTTTGAAGTGAGATCAGCAGGACAAGGTTTTTCGGCATCCGCCATCTGCGACCAAATGGCTTGATCGAGTCGCCGAAGTTCTCCTTTATTTCGCAACTGCGTCAGAATCTCATCTACTTTCTGGTATAAACTTTGGCTGTAGGCATCTTGACGAAATGCAATGGCGTACGGCTCGTTAGAAAAACGTTCTGGTAGTAGCCGTAACCCACAATGACTTTTCATCAAGCCAATTAAGATCGAATCATCGGTACTAAAGCCATCGGCCCGACCTTGCAAAAACGCCTGAAATGCATCCACATCCGTTTTATACGCCATCAGTTTTGCATTGGGAAGTGCCGCTTTGAGAGACTTCTCAGCCGTACTGCCAATCACATATGAAATGGTTTTGTGGGTCATATCGCCCACATGTTTTTCTGGGGCATGCTCACGAACGACAATTGCTTTTCTGGCGTGAAAGTAGGGCTGGGTAAAGCGAACCACTTCTGCCCGCTCTGGGGTAATGGTCATGGTGGCTAAAATAAAATCGACTTGTTTGGCTTGTAACGTCGGAATCCGACTACTGGTAATCACCGGTACAAACTTGATCATTGGTTTTTACCAAATATTTGAGTGGCAATTTTTTCAGCCAAGGCAATTTCCACCCCTTGTAATTTTCCATTCTGTCGATAGCCAAACGGGGGAGAATCGGCCTTGACGCCAATCACCAATTGTTGTTTTTGTTGGACTTCTTCTAAAAGCGAGCGGTATTGCACAGCAGGCTGACAACCGAATAATAGGGTCATCAGGAGGCAACCAAGTAATCCGAAAATCCAACGCGACATAGAACAAACCACTTTCTGTCAAAACCCAAGACCAATACTGCAATCTTAACAAATTTGGTGTGAAACGGGCGAAGTCGATTCCATCTGAGATAATAGAAACTGAGGGATTTTGCGGGAAGCGATACCATGTCTGATTTTCGTCCCTTTGCCATTCAAGCTGTGAACCTGAGCAGCCTGCTGCTTCAGGCCAAGTTTTTATTGGGACAAGATCCACCGGTAATGCCACCGCCGCCCGCCAATTCAAACGGACAGCCCGTCCTAGGGCGTGATCCTCGACAGTTGGGGCAACCGCCTAATCCGCTTTTGATGGGCGAGGTCTTTGAAAATCCCGCTGCTCGCTTAGCCCATACCGAACTGGGTGCATTTTTTCGGGAAGTCATTGATCTCCCCAAAGACATGCGGCAATTGTTACTCTCGCTCGCCTTTGAGCAGCCTCCTGCCGCCCAACTCAAAAACCCTTTTGGCACAACCGCTTCAACAACTCATTGCTCAAAAAGGAGCATCGCTGTTTTTATCCCCAGAAGATCTCGCCAATCTCTTAGAACGCAACACCAAAGGCGCTGCCGACAAGCTCAGCAAGCTCTTGCAAGCGCATGGCGTCAGCCAGTCGCAAGGGCTGGGCAAGTGGCCGAATTAATGACCACCTTGGGCAAGCTCTCGGAAAAAATCAAACAAACTCCCAACAAAGCCTCCAAACCGTGATGCTCCTCTATTTACCGTTTTATCCGCTGGGGCCTAATCAGAAATTAGAGATTTCCCCAGACGGTCAGCCCGATGAAGACGCTGACGATGGAACCCTGATCAAAAGCGTGACGCTGTATTTGCAAACCAATGCTTTTGGGCAGTTTCGCATTGAGGTTTCTGAATTGTCGCCGTTGCAAATTCAGATCGACCTCAAGCATGAACCCGCTGCTAATGGGATTCTACCGTCATTAGAAAACAAGGTGAACGAACAACTGGCGCAAGATGGCCTCCCTGCTGCCGTGTGGATGGCCCAAGCCACAGAACGCATGGTATCCTCGGAAACCTATGCAGAGGCGGGTTTCGCTGGGGCAACCCGACAAATTGATCAGCAAAATTTACAGGTGCATCAATCGTCCAAATCGCTATCACTACTGGTCTTAAATATTGCCTACAGCCTCGCCCGATTTATTTTCGAACTCGATGATCGCCATCAAACCTTGCAAAGGTAATTTTGGCAAAACGTTTGGCGGAAGCAGGCGTTCGCCTGTTTTCAATGAGGGGCTATCGCCCCTACGGACACGTTCGTGTCCCCAGATGTAGGTGCTACCCTTATTCAAAACGTGATACGCTTTTCAATTTTTCCAAATTTCCTATCTTTATTGGGTTGACCAAACCGCCAAGGCCGATGCCATATTAACGAAACCATCAAGAACTCGTGGAAGGGGTCCGGGTGGTGAGGAAGCCGCCTTGAAAGCGGTTGGCCCGCAAGGGCTTGCAGGTTCGAATCTGTCCCTTCCGTTTTATTTTTGAATATCGCTAAATCGGCTTGGATTTGAACCTGCAAGCCCGTTATAAAATACTTTGGGGTCCCCGCGAATTGAAGCGAAGCGAAAATGAGTGGGGTTGTGCAGGTTCGAATCCTGTCCCTTCCGCCACACGTTCGTGTGGACTGAGACGCAGGGGCTAACGCCCCTACGGCAAGCGTGAATCTCATCCTTAATTTTAAACGTTTCTCACAATACGCTTGCCTACCCCACAGTGAGGGACATTGCCCTTATGGGGTAGCAAAGCATTTGAGGAAATGAAATGGAATGAGGGAAATCTTTTATGCTTTGCGTAGGGGCGATAGCCCCTCATGAAAACAGGCGAACGCCTGCGGACCCCTTCCACGAGTTCATGATGGTTTCGTTAATATGGCATCGCCTCAGCGTGTGGGTCAACCCCACAGATGATTGAAGCGTGAGATTGTAATACTATTGCGGCTTGCGTATACTGCCCTAGGGCTAAAGCGGCCTCATGACAAGACAAATAAAGGAAATCCAATGACTGCAGTGGTGATTGTTGGGGCGCAATGGGGCGATGAAGGCAAGGCCAAGATTATTGATCTGCTGGCCGAACGGGCGACGGTCATCATTCGCTATCAGGGTGGCTGTAATGCAGGCATACCGTCGTTCGGGACGGGCAGACGTTTAAGTTTCACCTCATTCCCTCTGGGATTTTATACGACGGCAAACTGTGCATCATCGGCCCCGGGACGGTCATTTGGCCGGAAGTCTTTGCGCAAGAACTCGAGGTATTGCGGGCGCATCACTTGGATCTCAGTCGCCTGAAGATTAGCCCACGGGCACATCTCACCTTGTCGTATCACTTGGAACTGGATGCCGCCAAGGAATCGGCGCTGGGCGAGCAACTGATCGGCACGACCAAACGCGGCATTGGCCCGACCTATGAAGACAAAGTGTCGCGAATCGGCTTACGGGTGGCGGATTTACAGTTACCGGATGAAGTCTTAAAAAGTCGATTGACACAAATTGCGGCACAAAAAAATCCGGTCTTAACGCAAATCTATGGGCTTTCGGCCCTCACACTGGAAAGCCTCTGGGTAGAATGTCAGAAGACCAAAGCCTTATTATCGCCGTTTATTGCAGATGTCGATGGCCTCTTGGAATCGGCACTGGTGGATAATGCCAACCTGTTGCTTGAAGGTGCGCAAGGACGATGCTGGACTTGGATCACGGCACCTATCCCTTTGTCACCAGCTCAAATCCCACTGCGGGAGGGGCCTGCACGGGTTCAGGGTTGGGGCCGACGCAAATCCATCGGGTCATTGGGGTGACCAAGGCCTACACCACACGAGTGGGGTCAGGACCTTTCCCTACCGAACTCACCGACGCCACCGGCGAACACCTCGGCCGAGTGGGTGCCGAGTTTGGCACGACCACGGGGCGGGCACGACGTTGTGGCTGGGTGGGATGCGGTCGCCTTGCGCTATGCTGCCCAAATTAACGGCTTAGACGGCCTGGCGATTACCAAGCTGGATGTCTTATCTGGCCTGTCAGAAGTCAAGATGGCGGTAGCGTATCGGCATCTCCAGACGGGAGAAACCTTGAATCGCTTTCCGTCACATATTCACACCCTCTCCGAAGTTGAACCCCTTTATGAGACCTTCACGGGCTGGTCAGAACCACTGGAAGACCTTCGCACCATGGAGGCCCTCCCCAAGCCGCACAAGCCTTCTTGGCGCGCCTAAGTGAGGTTGTGGGCGTGCCCATTAGCATTGTCAGTGTTGGGCCGGATCGGGCGCAAACCATTCAAGTGGAGTCGCTCTTTGCTGATAAGCCAAAGGCTGTCCTCACCCACGCACCCTGCTAATTGTGCGTAAGCGGTTGACGCTGGCAAGCCTCCTTGATAGTGTATTTGCCAAACGCGTCCATAGCTCAGCTGGTAGAGCACTCCCCTTTTAAGGGATAGGTCCTGCGTTCGAATCGCAGTGGACGCAATTTTTTCCCTCGCAACCACAAAGGACAATCCCGATGATACTGTTTCTCTTGTGGACATGGTGGAAACGCAAAAAACGCCTGAGCCAAACACCTTAAGCTTTGCTCATTTCCAAATAAAAACGACAAGACAGTCGGATAGGCTTTGCGTACAATAAGGTTCGTTCACCTAATTGCAGTAGAGAGAGCCTCCCCGCGATGCGTCCTGATCCCTTATTGATGATCCCTGGCCCCACGCCGGTGCTATCGTCTGTCGCCCAAGCCATGGCGCAACCCGCTATCGGTCATCGCAGTGCGGAGTTCAAAGCCATCCTCGAGCGGGTTTACAAGGGCCTCCAATGGATTTTTCAAACCCAACGCCCCGTGATGCTTTACACCGCCTCGGGCACAGGAGCCATGGAGGCAGCGCTAATCAATGTCTTGAACCCAGGGGAAATCATTCTGGTGCTCTCATGTGGGGTTTTTAGTCAGCGTTGGGCGGATATCGCCAAAGCCATTGGCCTAGAAGTCATTCTCCATACCGTCGATTACGGTCAACCGCATGACGCCATCGCCCTGGAAGCGGCGCTCAAGACGCACCCGCAGATTAAAGCCGTCTGCCTGATTCACAGCGAGACCTCGACCGGCGTTTTAAACCCCATTGAAAACCTCACGCGCTTAATTCGTGAAAAAAGTGATGCTCTCGTGATTGTGGATACCGTCACCAGCTTGGGCGCCACACCCCTTTGAGATGGATGCGTGGGGTGTGGACATTGCCGTCTCGGGCAGTCAAAAAGGGTTTATGATCCACCCGGGTCTGGCCTTTCTTTGCGCCAGTGAGCGGGCCATGGCGGTTCACAAAACGATTCAGAATCCTGGGTTCTATTTCCAGTTTGCCAAGTACGAAAAAGCCGCCCTCAATGCCGATAGCCCCTACACACCCGCGACCAGTTTGATTCGCGGCTTGGACAAAGCCTTAGAATTGATGCAGGAAGAGGGCTTACCGGCGATTTTTGAACGACATCGGCGCAATCAACTGATGGTGCGCCACGCCGTGGATGCCCTGAACCTCCGCTGTTTTGTGCCGGAACTGGCTTTTGCCAGCCCCGCAGCAACCTCAATCCTCCCCCCAGCCAGTGTCTCAGTCGATACAATTCGGGCGGGGTTACGTCAGGAGTTTGGGATCACCGTGGCCAATGGCCAAAAAGACTTACAAGGGTCATATTTTTCGCATTGGACACTTGGGTGCCGTCTTTCCGCGGGAGATCCTGATGACGCTTGCAGCCCTTGAGTCGGTGCTGTATGCGGCCAATTATCGGGATTTTCGGCCGGGTCAAGGTGTGGGTGCCGCGATTCACGCGCTTAATGATGGGGATTTTGCGGGATGAGCAGTCGTCCGGTCGTTCTCGTCACCGATGGTATCCACGAATCCGCCAAGGCCATCCTTGAAGCCTCGTGCGATGTGCTGTTTGAGCCAAAACTCACGGCCGAGCAGTTGCTGCCCTTTCTCTCGAAAATTGATGGTCTGATGGTGCGCAGCGCCACGCAAGTTACGGCTTCAGTCTTGGCACAAGCGCCTCGACTCAAGATTGTCGGACGGGCGGGCGTCGGAACCGATAATATCGCTCTCGCCGATGCCACCCGACGTGGCGTGATTGTCGTCAACTCTCCGGGCGGCAACACCACCGCCGCCGCAGAGCATACCATCGGGATGATGATGGCACTCGCGCGACACATCCCCCAAGCGGATCGGGTCGTCAAACAAGGCGGTTGGCGAACAAACGCCCTCACGGGTGTGGAGCTATTCGGGAAAACACTGGGTGTGATTGGCTTTGGCAAGATTGGTCGCAAGGTCGCTAGCGTCTTCCAACGCATGGGGATGCAGATTCTGGTCTATGACCCGTTCCTTTCTGAGCAAATGGCCGATGAGCTGAACGTCAAATCCGTGGCACTGGGCACGTTGTATGCGGAATCGGACTTCATTACGCTGCATGCACCCAAGACCGCCGAAACCGACCAACTGCTCAACGAAGACGCCTTTTCTCAGATGAAAGACAGCGTGCGCATTGTCAATTGCGCTCGGGGTGCCCTGGTCGATGAAGCGGCCCTTGCCGTGGCCTTGGAATCGGGGAAGGTGGCGGCTGTCGCGCTCGATGTCTTTGCCCAAGAGCCGCTACCATCGGATCATCCCTTGTTTGGCTTTACGGATCGGGTGATTATGACCCCGCATTTGGGCGCTAGCACGCAAGAAGCCCAGTTGAATGTCGCCCTCGATGTGGCCGAGCAGATTGTTACCTATTTTGAATCTGGCGTGGCGCAAAGTGCCGTCAATATCCCTGCCCTCAAAAAAGAAATCTTGGAGCCTGTCCAAGCCTATATGCCGATGGCTGAATGCTTGGGGCAACTGCTTCGGCAACTTTCGGTCGGCGGGATCACCCAAGTGGAAGTCGTCGCCCAAGCAGCCTCTCTGCCGAGAACATTTCCCCGCTGACGTTGGCGACGCTCAAGGGCTTGCTGAGCATGGCCAGAGAAGGCGTTAACTATGTGAATGCCTTGCTCATTGCTGAAGAAGAGGGCATCACCGTCAAAGAATCTCGCCATCACAAAGCCGGCAACTTCTCCAACCTACTGAGCGTGCATGTGCAAACGGATCAAGACACCTGGATGGTCTCTGGGAGTTTGATTTCCGCATCCCTGTTCCGCATTGTCAATCTCAATGGCTATCCGGCCAACATCGAGCCGAGCGCTTACCTGCTGCTGACGCCGCACGTGGATCAGCCCGGGATGATTGGGAAGGTCGCCACGGTGTTGGGCGCCCATCAAATTAACGTCAGTGCGCTGGAAGTGGCGCGGCGGCCGGATTTACAGAAGACTCAGGGTGGAGAATCCATGATGGTCTTTAATCTGGACAACCCGCCAGATAAAACCGTTTTGCAAGCGATTGAAGCCATTGACGGGATTCAATCCGCAAAACTCCTGATGTTGGACGAAACGGCCCGATAGTCGCAAACGTAGGCTTTTGGACTGCCTGGTCAGGATGTAACAAGACTGTTACATCCTGACACAAAACCCGCTCAACAATTTTTTATACTTGTAACAAGGGGTAGGCATATTTTAGGGGGAATTCATTGTGAGTACGCTTTCAATTGTGGAAAATGGGATTGGACAGTTGTCCGGCAACTTCGGCATTTTGATTTCAAGGGAACAGCCAAGAGTATCAATGATTTACGCACCACCAAGATTTTAGAGCGTTTTTAAAAAATCCCAACGCAGATCGACTCTTTATTGATGGTGTCGAAGTTACCAATAAAATGAAAAAGCCTTGAGTGTCTTTCAACGGTTGTACTTAAAAGTTGAACTGTTTATAAAGAGGCACCTGGATCACTTCAGTATCAAAATTCAAAATTGGTTGAATAAAGCGCCTGCAGGTGCCGCGAGTGAAGTCGCCCAAAAAGCCGAAACAACCACAGCAGTTCAACAAGCGGTCAATTCTTCAGCAACCACCAGTGCAACAACTGCCACCACTCCAAAATCAAAACCGTTTAGATTTCCAAAGCAAAATCCACAAACACCTAATCCACACTTAAAGCGTCCCGATATGAGAAATTTGGCGGTTGTCCAAAATAGTTTTAGAACCGGCGATTAAGCCTGAAGGAACTATTAAAACCCCCTCGAAATTCATCATTTCGAGGGGGTTTGTCTCGATGTCCTCTTAGGATGTTACAAATTGTAACCAAATTAGCAACGGCTAGCACAAGCGGATCTTCAGGGTGCTTTATTCAGTCACAATAGCAACACTGTCGAATAGGGAGATCCTCGCACATGTCCGTCCAATCACCTCAAGGGGTATATCCATCACCGTATTTCCAGCCTCAAGGCGGGTATCCACAGCCTGCTACACCGCAACAAGCTTATGCTCAGCAACCTGCAGCACCCACTTACCCTGATTTCAATACCATGGCTCAAACAGGCGTTAATGCGTATCCGATGCCACCTGTCAACACGGCAACTGCCTATCATCAACCGGCATTTCCGCAACAAGGCGCAATGGGTCAACCCACGGTGGATCAATTCCAGTTCCAACCACAACCACAACCCAGTGCAGGGTTCCCGCAACAAAGCGTGCCGCAAGGGCAACAAACACCCGCCGGGACATTTGATCCGCTGCGGCACAAGGCATCCCAGGGGCCAGTGGCACACAACAGGCTTATCCTGCGGGTATGCCGTTAGGCCCTCAAGGCTTCGATACTTCCCAAAGCATGACCGCCCCCCAGGGTTCTCGATGCCGGATGCTCCACAAAGTGAAGGTGGCGGGATCTCAAAAACAGCCGCAACCTTTGGCGGGATTGCGCTTGCTGCTGCAGGTTGGTTGCTTGGCCACTTTGTGACTGGTGGTAAAAAAGCTGATGCTCCTGCTCACGAAGGGGATCATGGACATCTGCACACAGAGTCCAAGTTTGATACCTTGGTCGCCCAACAAGTCAAGGGCGAGAATAAACCGACTTTGTACCAATTGAAGGATCAACAATATGCCTTGGCAAAAATCGATAGCAAAGGGCACGGAACCTATAGCTTGGTGAAACTCGCTGACTTAGAAGCGGTGACCACACCCGATGGACAAGAGGCACCAAAATCTGCTTCTGAGACGCTGAAACTCGTGGTATCTGATAACTACAAAACGAAACAAGGAACGCCTCTGGTAGAGGTTAAAACAGGCGATACGACCTTATTATTGGATCCGTATTCCAGAACACTCCACACACCCGAGAAAGTGGTTAAAATAGAAAAGCCTCAGGCTCCTGCTGCTCCAGCCTCGTAAGGAAAAAAGCCAAAGGTTGATGTGAAGGATCACAAACCACGCTGATGAATTCTCCCCTCCCTATCTCCCCAATCTGTCCCCAGACCCTCCGGTCTGGGGATTTGATTGCGGTCTGCTCCCCCGCCGCCCCCAGCACTCCTGAAGCATGGCCCAAGGCGTGGCTTACCTTGAACAACAAGGCTATGCCGTGCGGGTGATGCCTTCGGCCTTAGCACAACAGCACTATCTGGCTGGCGCGGACGAACAGCGTCTCGCCGACCTGCACGCGGCCTTTGCTGACCCTGACGTGAAAGCGATTCTGATGGCTCGTGGCGGCTACGGCACCATGCGCCTTCTCCCCCAAATCGATTGGGAGCTGATCGCCCAAAACCCCAAAATCGTCATCGGCTTTAGCGATCTCACTGCCCTCTTGTTGCCCATGTTTGAACGCACCGGCCTCATTGGCTTTCACGGCCCCATGCTCACGTCGAATCTCATTGAAGGCGACCACTATACACAGCAAGCCCTCTGGGAGATGGTCACGGGTCGCACGGCAATGGGGCAGAGCATTCAATATCCAAGGCCGATCTCAAATCGCACCACGTATCACTGTCTTCAGGTAGGTCAAGCCGAAGGACACCTGATTGGCGGCAATTTAAGCTTGCTCTGCCATGTTTCTGGCACGCCCTATCAACCCGATACCCGTGAGGCACTGCTGTTTATCGAGGATTGGCGGGAGTCTTACTACACGTTAGATCGACAAATGACCCATCTACGGCTCGCCGGCTGGTTTGAGGAGATTACTGGCTTGATTCTTTGCGACTTTACGGAGATTGCGGATGAGGCCCAGTATGCCCAGACCGGTTACGCCATCCCTGAATTGTTTGCCGAACTGACCGCGGGGTTAACATGTCCCATTGGAATTGGCTTTTCGGTCGGCCACGGCCAACATACAGCGACTCTACCCATTGGAAGTCCGGCACGTTTTGAAGCAACAACCGGCCGTCTTGAAATTTTACAGTCCCCGGTAAGCTTTCCGGCATAAACAAAGCCAATTGTGGAGACGCACTGATTGGCAACTTAAATTGCCCAGATGCCAAAACCCCAGCGGTTTCAGCAGGCATCACCTGCCACGCGGTGGATGAAGTGAGCAACAAATCATTTTCCCAAGACAATAATCCCAACGGTTGCGGAAAATCCCGCAGTTTGATGGTCTCTAACAAGGCCAAAGAAGTACGTTCAATGTGATCCACCTGCTGATCAGATAAGATCGACAAGGTATCTGGACTCGTGGCCACAGCCACAGGCTTCTCCGGCAGGATTTTGGCTTCCGATAAATCGTTCCAACGCAGATCAAATGCCTGTAACGTGCCATCTAACTCGGAAATCAGCCACAATACCTTCTCGTCGGTGATCACGGCTCGGTTGACATTGGGTAACACCCGCACGGTTCGTAACGATTCTCCAGTATTGATATCAAAAACCGTCATCTTGGCCGTCACAGACGGCTTTTTCTCTTGTAAAGCCTTGCGTTCAGAGGGCTTCAGATAAAACGTTTTATAGAAAAATCCAGGGTTTTTGTGCGGGGGGGTAATCGCATGCAGATAGGCCATCAGGGCGTCATCCCCCTCAGACAAGACATATACCCGCTGCCGATAATCTGACACCACCACCTCATAAGCCGGTTGCGACAAGCTCCACCACGACACCCCTGCCTGATGCCGTTCGACCTTCAAGTCATCGGTTTCAAGTGTCTTGGCGTCTTGCTTTTCACGAATCGCTTCCTTCTCCGATAACGATTGAAAGAAAGACTGAGTCGACGCTTGAGCGGGTTTGACCTCAGGCTTTGCAACCGAAACCGGCTCGGGCTTGGCGAGGGCGGCTTGCCAATCCACAACGGCAATGGCGGGGAGATTCGAGAATGTGACAAAAGCTTGGTGCGTTGCCAATGAGACTGTCAGCCGCTGGGGAACCGGTGGCGGCAGCTTGGTATAGTTCTTACGTTGGAAGGCTTCGGCATTTTCAACATAGACATAATCCTGAAGGGAGTTCGACGTCCGCCCCCATCGACGCTTATGGGGCTGAACCTTCGGCGGCATGATATCAATGGTCTGAAATGGGGATTTAAGGTCACTGACGACCAGCTGCGCGGGATTGGCACATAGTGCCCACACCTGCTGATTCGAAGCCCGCCAATCCACGGGACGGCAAGGCAGCAACACCGATTGCAATACCGTCTGGGAGGGTAATGCCAATTGTTCTAAGCGAACCTGACTGGGTTGACCGTCGACCTCGCGCATCACCCAGATGGGCGGCAACTGGAGTGCCGTTGGTTTGGCCGTTGCCAGTGATTGAGGGGTTAAGAGATCTCCCGTTAAACCTTTCCAAGCCGTGGGCAATAAAAACCCTTCAGGAAACCGATAGGTTGGCGCCAGCATCGCAATTTGAGCCGTCAGGGGAATGTCCTCGATAGTGGGAAATGTCGAGCGGCCATTGGGCAGGGGCACAATCCGCAAGAGACCGATGCCATTCGAAAACAGCACCAAGTCAGGGTGTTTGGCTTCTGTCGGCCATTGGGTGGTGAGTTGAACCGATTCGGGCTGGGTTTCGGGGTGTTCCGGTGGAAACAAAATAACGTAGCGGGTGCCATCGGGGAGATAGACTTCGTTCTCATTCTGAAAATAGGCTGTGGGCGCCCATTGGTTCAAAGCTTGTTTGAACGCGGGCGTCGCCCGAAAGAGATCACTGTCAGCGTGGGCAACTTGTGAAAATCCGCCGAAAAGTACAATCCAAAGCATTGCCATCAAAAAAGCCTTGCCAAAAAACTTTGATAACAAAGTGATTTCCCTCCTCCCTTGAGGGAGGGGGGTAGGGGGGTGGGTGATCATGACATAAGGGGCTAAGCAACCCATCCAGTTACCCTTTCGAAACCGTTTAAGGCGAGGTCAACAGCAACGCCTTGTTTTGCACGGGATACGTTCCCGCAAACACATACTGAGCAGGGCCAGTCATCTTCACTGGCGCAGTCCCCCCCGCCCATTGAATTGTCAAACTCCCCCCCGGCAGCATCACCTGCACCGGCGAATCGAGCCTCTTGGTTAAAATTCCGGCCACGGTGACAGCACATGCCCCCGTACCACAGGCCAAGGTCGCCCCTGAACCGCGTTCCCAGACCTTCACTTCCACCGTATGACGATTCAGCACCTCGACAAACTCCACGTTGGTCTTGGCCGGAAAGTTTGGATGCGTCTCCACCATCGGGCCAATCACCCGATAATCGAGCGGTTGCTTGACCTCTTGCCGGAAGATCACCGCATGGGGATTGCCCATGCTCACGGCAGCCAAGGGCAATTGCATGCCATTCTCCAAGGTCAACACATGATGCAAGTCTGATTCTTCCTGTTCTGAGCGAATCGGGACTTCCGCAGGCCGCAACGTTGGCGGTCCCATATCGACTTCCACCGAACCATCCTCCAATAACGTGGGGGTGATTGGCCCAGCAAGGGTTTCAACCGTGAAGACATTGGCCTTAATCAAGCCCTGATCACGCACATAACGGGCAAAACACCGGATGCCGTTCCCACACATCTCGGGCTGAGACCCATCCGCGTTATAAATCATAAATTGGATGGCGCAATTCGGGTCTGTGGGAGGCGCCACCACGATAAGGCCATCGGCGCCAACGCCAAAATGACGATCACAAATCTGAACCGCAAAGCCTTCTAAATCCAGCGCAGGCGGCAATTGATCTTCTTCAACGAGGATAAAATCGTTGCCCAAGCCATGCATTTTGGTAAAGGGTACATTCATATTCGTTATTCTAAGCATTAAAGCTACAATAGGAAGATTATTTTTGGATTCGATCGATTGGTCAATTAACGGCAAGTGTTTGTGAACGGCCTGACTCCCCTCAAAAAGCGAAGCCTCGAAAAGCTAAAAGCAATCCCCCCTTGGGCGTGGCTATTGCTGGCCGCCTTGGTGTTATACAGCGCCAATCTCGGCGGCTATCCGCTCTTTGATGTTGATGAGCCGCGTTACGCCGAAACCGCCCGAGAAATGCTCACGACGCCTGGCGATTGGATCACGCCGCACTTCAACTGGCTGATTCGCTTTGACAAACCGCCGCTCCTCTATTGGTGGATTGCTGGATTTTATCAGCTTTTTGGCGTCTCGGAATGGGCAGCCCGTTTACCCAGCGCACTCTCAGCCTTAGGAATCACGGGCATGCTCGCCTGGACAGGTCAACGTCTCCTCCCGCAGAAACCGGATGGTCTGGCCATGGGGATGATTTTTGCCACGATGTTGATCATCACGGTCCTCTCGCATTGGGCGATCACGGATATGCTGCTTGCCGCTGCAATGACCGGCTGTTGGCTGTCGCTAATCTTAGCCAGTACGGATACTCAAGCGAAACAACCGACCCGATGGTTTCTGGTCACCGGTCTGTTTGCGGCCTTGGGGAGTTTGACCAAAGGCCCCGTAGCCGTGGCCTTGCCGGGTCTCACTTGGTTAATCTATCTGGCTTGCTTCCAGAGAAATTGGTTTGCAGCCCTCAAAAGCCTGGATTTCTGGCTCGGCATTGGGCTTTGGCTGGTACTCGCCTTGCCGTGGTATCTCGCCGTGACGCTGGCCAACCCCGAGACGTTTATCCAGCAGTTTTTCTTTTTGCATAACGTCGAACGCTTTGCCAGCACCGTCTCTGGCCATCAAGGTCCCTTCTGGTTTTATCTGCCCGTGATGATTATTGGGCTATTCCCTTGGGCATTTGTCTTCTGGCCACTGGGAAAAACTCTCTGGCTAAGCCGAAAAAATTGGCCCGCACTGGTACAATATGCCTTTATCTGGTTTGGGGTGGTGTTTTGCTTTTTTAGCGTCGCCAATACGAAGCTTTTAACGTATGTTTTGCCTGGGTTTCCGGCACTCGCCATCCTGTTGGGCTGGGCATGGCTGCAGCAGGATACCCCCCATTTGGGGAAACCCTTGTCTTTGGCGTTGCTGATCGGGTTCAACCTCGTTACACTGGCCATACTCTTCTTACAGCCTGTCATTCCAGACTTTCCCAATCAAGCAGCCGTGCTTGCTACACTCCCGTGGGTATTTTTAGGGGCAGCCTTTATTTTTCTGATCGTCTTTCTGCGGCATTGTTCGCCCGTGTCCCCCGAAAAATCACTGGCATGGCTTGCGGGTGGAATGGCCTGCGTCTATGTTTTGCTGTTTCAATGGGCGGTTCCCTGTATCAATCAGATCTTTCAAGGCGAAATCCAACACTACGCCCAACTCGCCAATCAAGCCCACGTCCCCATGGCCACCTATGAGACCAAAAAAACCAGTCTTGTTTTTTACACCCAGCGCAAAGTCTACTTTATCACCGCTGACGAAGTGGAGACCTCGCCGCACAAACTTGAGCGTGCTACACTCAAAACACTCTATGTGGTGGTCAAAAACTCGGATAAGGACTCCTTTCAAGCCAAACACCCGAAAGCAGTCATCCTCAACCTCGGTCAAACCTACTCTCTTTTTGAATTACACCACATCTCCGAACAAGCCAGTGATAATCAATAATTGAGTTCACCTATGTCCACAACCTCTTTGCAGCCGATGAATGCCTTTAACCCACTCACTGAAGTCCACGCCCCTGTCATGGTGTCTTTGATCGTCCCGATTTATAACGAGGCCGATAGCGTCCCACAGTTGCTCATCGAACTCGCACGAGCAGGGGAGCAGTTGAATCTGCCCTATGAGATTATTCTCGTCAACGACGGATCCTCTGATCGAACGCTGCAAGTGTTAACAGCTGAAAAAGAAAACCATCCTGATATTCCTTTGAGAATTGTCGATCTCCGCCGAAACTATGGTCAAACCGCCGCCATGGCCGGCTGGATTCGCCACCGCTAACGGTCAGATTTTTGTCACCCTCGATGGGGATCTCCAAAACAACCCCGCCGATATTCCCCATCTGGTCAGCACCTTGATCCAACAAAACGTAGAGATGGTGGTGGGTTGGCGTCAACAGCGGCAAGATACCGTGATTACCCGTAAAATTCCCTCTTATATCGCCAACCGGCTGATTGGCGCTCTAACTGGCGTGAAGTTTCGGGATTATGGCTGTTCACTGAAAGCTTATCGACGAGAGTTAGCCCAAGAAATGCCACTCTATGGCGAACTCCATCGTTTTATCCCCGTCTTAGCCAGCATGGAAGGCGCGACCATTGCCCAAGTTCCCGTCAGTCATCGGGCCAGACAGTTCGGGCACAGCAAATACAATCTCTCCCGCACGGTCAAAGTAATTCTGGACTTGGGGATGCTCCTCTTCTCAAACGCTTTTTTTAGCCGTCCCCTGCACCTGTTTGGGCGCGTTGGCTTAGTGAGCATGCTGTCTGGGCTGGGGATTTTAGGCTATTTGACAGCGATCAAACTTTTTCAAAACGCCGAGATTGGACATCGGCCCTTGCTCTTGCTCGGCGCGTTGTTGCTGATGAGTGGGATTCAGCTCATTAGCACGGGACTGCTCGCCGAGTTACAGATTCGGACATACTTTGAGGCCCAACAAAAGCCCCGCCTACAAGATTCGGCAAATTCTCTAGATGTCCCGTTTCAAACTCTTACTCAAGATTCTGGTGACCGGGCTGGTCATTGTGTGGCTCACCCGAATCGTTAATGGCGCCGAACTCTTCGACCATCTCCGACGCCTTAACCCACTTCACCTGCTGCTGGCCTGGGGAGTCTATCTCTTCCTACAATTTATCTCTGCTGTTCGCTGGCAACGCTTCGCCCAAGACCTTGGCGTGAATGTGCCGGTCCCAACGATGTATCGCTATTACCTCTCGGCCTTGTTTTGGGGACTCTTTCTCCCCACGGCCATTGGCGGCGATGTCGCTCGTGCCGCCATGGTCACCCGTGAGCATCAGGCTTCGTGGGTCACCACGTCCGTCTCCCATCTTTGCCGAACGCCTGGTGGGCGTCATTGCGATGCTCATCTGGGCGCTGCTCGGCATTGTCTTGTACACCGCTAATCCGGAACGGCTCTATACCAGCTGGCATCCAGCGTTTGGGCTGGTGGAACTGATTCTGACGGGCAGTCTGATCTTTGCCTATGGCTTTCACGCCTTTGAAAAATGGCCATGGGGACGATGGGTGATCGCAAAGCTCTTGCCTGCCGAACAAGAAGCCTTAAACAGTGGCAAACCCCTCTTTTGGCCGACCCCATGGAGCATCACCCGTGGCATTGGATACTCTCTGCTGTATCAAGCGGGGGTGATTGGCCTACATGGATACTTGCTGCAGTGTTTAGGGGTCTCAATCCCCTTGGCAAGCATCCCCATTGCCTATGGCCTGGGCAGTTTGGCGGGGCTCCTCCCAGCCATCTCCGGCGTTGGCCCCCGTGAAGGGACGATGATTTTCTTCTTGCATCTCTTGGCTGGGGTCTCGATGGCTTCAGCCACCGCCTTAAGTGTTTCGTGGTTGGGAATTTTAACGCTCAGTGCCCTCACCGGTGGGCTGCTGATTCTGATTCGCTGGCTTTTCCCCATTAACAAACAAAAGACTGACACAAAACGTGCACTGTAAAGATGATAACGAGGAACGAGCAGCGCAGCGATGGAACGGGCTAAAGGCCCTTGAAGCAGCGAGCAGCACAGTGACGACGTTAGCGCTTTTCAGGGTGCGTTTTGTGTCAGTCATGAAACCGCATAGCCTTGGCGTATGGCTTATGGTATAAATAATCCCAATATAGAGTAGGGGCATTGCGAGAGGTAACGATGCGGTTTGTGATTTCACTGATGAGTTGGGTCTTAATGGCATGCCTGACCCTGTCTCCTTCCCTTGCCATGGCCGAAGATTTGCTCTCTGCCCCGACACAAGAAGATGCTGAAAAAGACACCGAGCCGACCCTATTGAAGAACTCAAATCCGGCGACACCTCCGACCAGATCCCGGGCACCGAAGCCCTCTATGACAAGGGCGTGACGATTACGGCTTTGCAAATTGTCGGCAATAAACTCGTGCCTGCCGATAAAGTCTTAGAAACCATGAACACCCGTCCAGGCAGCATTTATAGTAAACGCCGCCTGCAAAACGATCTCAAGAAAATCTATGATCTCGGCTGGTTTACCGACCACATTCGTGCCGTCCCCGTCGCTAACCGTGATGGTGTCGAAGTGCGCATCGAAGTCGAAGAAAACCCCACCGTCAACGCCATTCAATTTGCCAACAATACGGTGATTAAAAGTGAAGAATTAGCGCCCCTGTTTGCCGCCCAAATTGGAATGCCGCAAAAACGTCAACGAAATCAACAAAGGCATCCAGGCCGTTGAGCAGCTCTACAAAGACAAAGGGGCGGTTTTGGCCAAAGTGGATAACATTAACGAAGATCCACCGGGCACCATCACGCTCTCGCTGAACGAAGGCAAGATCCATGCCGTGCGCTTTACAGGCAACAACAAAACCAAGAACTACGTGATTCGCCGTGCCATGGCCCTCAAAGAAGGCGATGTCTATAACGAAAAACTGGTTTCTGAAGACCTCAAGCGCATCTTCTCCACCCAAGCCTTTTCTGATGTACGCCGTGCCGTCAAGGTTTCGGCAGATAAACCGGATGAATACGACCTGTTTATCGAAGTGGATGAAAAGAAAACCGCTTCGATCTCACTTGGTGGCGGGATTGATACTGGAACAGGGGTCTTTGGACAACTCGGGTTTAGCGATCCCAACTTATTTGGAAAAGGGCAGAACTTCAGTTCGGTCTTCTCGGTCGGCTCTGGGATTATCGGCCCGAACTTGGCAACCTTGCGACGTCGTGTCTTACAATTCAACACCAACTGGTTTACGCCCGCTATTGGCGAGTCTTTAACGTCTCTTGGCGTCAGTGCTTACGCCCGTGAACTGGGAAGCTTTAACGTGCCGCTCTCGATTGAACGTCGTCTGGGCACGATGGTCACCGTTGGACACCCGCTGGAGCGCATCAAAAATGCAAGTGCCTCTCTGGGCGTTGGCTTTGAAAACATCCACCTACGAGAAGGCGTCGATCAAACCCGCCTCAACCAATTCAATATCTCACCAGCGGAACGACGCGAACAACTCCAGAGCGGGACCTACATGTACTTTGATCCGGCCATTGCGTTTGACACCCGTGACAATCGCTTCAACCCAACCCGTGGTCATCTGTATACCTTCAACAATCGCTTTGCGCTTGGGATTCAAAATGATTCATTTGCGACGGCCTCAGCCAACTTACGTCGCTATGTTCGGATGACGGATAACGTCACCTTGGCCTTAAACCTACAAGGGGCTAGTCGTTATGCTGGAACGATGCCTGGGTTTAACCAGTTTTCGTCTGGGGGGGCCGTTCACCATTCGGGGCTTCCAAGAAGGTGGCGTTGGCATTGGCTCAGGGTTTGCGATGGGAACGGTCGAATTGCGCAGCAAATTACCTTTCCTCAAAGCATTTTGGAGACAAAGCCAGCTTCTTGTATGACATGTTGCAAGTCGTTGCTTTTTCCGATGCGGGCTTGCTCTTCGATGAAGCCGATACGAACAGTAAGTTTGGACGTCCAGGCTATGCGTGGACAGCCGGCGCAGGGATTCGCGCCAATATTCCGGGCGTTGGGCCGTTGCGGATTGATTTCGCGCACTCTCTGCTCGGGAACAAAGGTCGCAATACCCAGTCTATTAACTTTGCCGTCGGACAAAAGTTTTAAATCCTTGTTAATGTGATGATCAAAAAACCGAAAGGAAACCTCAAATGAAAAAAGCTCTGTTTTCAACACTCGCTGCCGCCATCTTGGCCGGAAGTTTGGGTTTGAGTGCGATGGCTGAGACCATTGGTGTGGTGGATACCGCCGAGATTGGCCAAAAATATGCCAAAGCAGTTGCCCTACAAGCGCAAATTAAATCCAAAGAAGAAGAGCTCACCAAAATGCGGGATGGCTTTTTAGCGCAACTCAAAGAAGCCGAAAAAAAATCCCCGGTTGAGAAGAAAAACCTTGAAGACAAGCTCAACGCCGATTTTACCTCACGCTTTAAAGAATATCGCGAGTGGACGGTTGCCCAAGAACAAGCCTTAAAAGCAACTGTTGATCAGGCCATTCAAAAAATCTCGACCAGCAAAAGCATCTCCTTGATTTTGCCCAAGCAAGTCGTGATGCAAGGTGGGACGGACATCACCCAAGAAGTGATTGAAACCCTGAACCGTCAATAATAATCTGATTTGAATTCTAAAAAAGCGTCTGTTTGGTTTTCAAACAGACGCTTTTTATTTCTGAAAGGCGCTTTAATTTTCGTTCTGACGATGACAGGTCACCCGATAGCGAACCCGAGCCACGGGTTGGCCTTCTCGCTGATAATTCACCCACAATAACCCCGTCAGTTCATCAGAGGTTTCGGAGGGAGAGAGAATCAGCGTTTCTTGCCGTTGCCAGGCTTGATCTTGTTGATAGGCAAACGTCGTATCCAAAACCACCGCTTGCCCCAGTCGGCTCTCTGGCGAAGTCGCAATCCGAAAAATTCGTTGCCGCTCGGCTTCAATTTGTAATTGAATCGTATTGAGTTCCACTTGTTCCAAGATCGCCGTTTCTTCCCAGAGGCCAATGTAGTCTATTTCTACCGGCTCGGTGATGCGAGGCTTGGCAGTTTCAATTTGACGAGGCGTTTCAACGGGATTGAGGATTCTACGCTGTAATTCTGCTTTTTCGGCAATCCACGCAGCACGTTGGGCTTCAAATTGTGCCATGGCTTTGACTTCGGCCCCTTGCGCCAATTCATGCAAGCGATGTTGATACAATTCATTCACCTTGAACAAATGCGCTTTTTGTTTTTCCAGAAGCGTCAATTGCGCCTGCAGATCATCCTTTTCGGCCATCAGTTTTTCAATCAAGATAAGCAGACCTGCATGGGGGCCAGGCTGTTCGGCCAGCGAACTATTGCTGACGCTAATGGGAGAAGCCGTGTATCGCTTCAAGCGCTGACGAGACAACTCTGAAAGTGGCTTGTTCGCCGTCAGTTCAGACGAGCCGGCAGGCGACAAGTGAACGGGTGACGAGAGTGTGACGCTCGCATCCCAGGCCGAATCACTATCCGAACGCCATGCCTCGGGCATCACCGCTTCAAACGCCTGCGCAAAAGCACTGGGCTCATCGACTGGGTTTTCAGAAATGATGGAAACGCTCGGCGACACTTGGGCGGCCTCAGGCTCATCCCGAACCAAGGCCACAGGCTGAATCGGTGTTTCTTCGTGCAAGGGTTTAAAGCTCGCAAAAGCTTTCGGCTCGACAGGCGGTAAAATGAGGCGTTGGCGAATTTCATCCAACGAACGTCCCATCACGACTTGGCGTTTAATCGTCTTAAACAACCGAATATGCTCCGGGCTATATATTTTGTGCCCATCGTTATCGGCATCCAAATCAATCCCAAAGTGGGTTTCCCATTCCGCCAATTGGCCAGGAAAAATATCAAACCGCTGCAATAACGCTTCCGCTTTTTCTTGCGTAATCACGTGCATCCGCTCCCTTGTGTATCCTGAAAAAATACTGTCTCTATTGTACGACAGATTTCACAAGGTGAGGGAGAGGCCCGCTTAACTCCCCTTAATAAACTGGGGGGTATCCGTCAACTGCGGAGCAGATTGCTTCAAGATGCCATCCAACTCCGGTGAGGCATGAGGAGCCGTGGTGGTCCAAACCACATACTTCACCTGCGAACCCCCGGCCTGCTGGAAGACCAAGATAAAATCTTGAGTCGCCTTGGTGGGAATTCGACGGACAAACTGGAAGCCAGTCAGCTCCCGTGTCAGCTGCGAGAGTGTTGTATAAGCCGGTCGAGCAGTTAAATCATTTTTGAGAATCCCATAGCACTTGTCTTTTTCGGCACACGGCTCCGTACGACTATTCTTCCAGTTGTACCAAATGTTAATGGGCACCCGATACATCGCTCCCAGTAAAAACTGTCGGCTCAAGTATTTCGCCTGGGTGGCTTCATCAAATTCACCCGGCGCCGTTGAATAACCCCATTCGGTAAAAACAATGGGCATGGTCGTTCCAGGCTGGGTGCGGCGCATCACATTTTGCAAGGCCACATAATCTCGCAACCCATTTTCAGGGATGCGGGTGTATTGATACGGGTGAACGGAAATGCCGTCCACATAATCCATAATGCCGCGACTAAACGCCCCACGCATAAAGTTGGTGAGCGTGTTCGACAGCGCAGGCCCCACAATCAAAGCTTGGGGATCACCTTTGCGAATGGCCGGCGCCACCGTGGTGAGCCAGGCCATATACTCATCCACATTGCTTTGAGGACGCCAGAATGAAGAGAGATTCGGCTCGTTCCAGAGTTCCCAAATCACTTGATTTCCCGCCAGCTCACGAGCCGCGGTTTCGGCCAGTCGGGCATAGGCTTGACGCCCCGCAGGCGTCCGGCACGACATAATTTCCCCGTATTGTTGGTTGCCAAAGCCAATCATAATCAAGGGACGAATACCTTCTCGACGCAGCCCTGCCACCATGGCCTTGTATTGCCGGAAGTCATAGACGCCACGACGTCTTTCCACGACGTGCCACGGCATTTTAATCCGCAAAACACGAATACCCGCTTGGCGCATCATCGTAAACTCTCGGGGGTTGTCACCATAGAAATGAACGTCCGTTCCAAATGAGGCCGGAAAGGTCGCCGATGGCCACGGATCCCGCCCGAGGGCCGGAAGCGTCATCAACAGACTTGATAAAACCAAAACACCAGCCATCACCTGACGTAATGACAAAAGCCGCAGCAAATACACCATGAAAATCACCCCACAAAAAACCACACACGTAACGCACTAACCTTACCATAGCATTGTGGAACAGTTCTGCCTAGTCGTCTTTTTTTGCGTGATTTATATTGAAATGACTGGGTTTTCTACCCTTTATTTTCTAAAACCGTTTTCATTCGGCTTTTTAGCGTACTGAAGTTTGATCAACCCACTGAAACCCTGACAAAATTTATTATTGTTTTTATTTTAAAATTTACATTTTTATACAATTTGATACCTATTCTGAAGAAATACCGTTCTTCCACCAGTGAGCCACGAGGAAGGTTAGGTGAAGGCTTGAAAAACTCTCCCAATAAACATTTAACTCCCCCCTTCCTGAAGGGAGGGGGGAGTTAAAGGAGTGAAAAAATTAAATGCCCCTAGTGAATGGCTTTGATATCACAACGCAACCGTTGGGGTAAATTCCCTGCATCAGCAGAAGCGTTAGGTTTTCAATCGGCGCTTTTGCCATTGGATTGCTCGCTAACATTTGAGGATTCTTGCCGCGCAGCATTGGATATTGATGTTTTATAAAGTCTACACCCACGTTTTTGGCCATCGCTTCAATATGCTGATAGGCCAATGCAATCCGGCGACATTGATCAAGCTGCGTTTTCTGGGAAGAGCTCGCCAGTTTTTTCTTGTCGCCGGTCGTGAGTGGTTGAACCGCGTTTGCCACAGCGGCCAATTTTTCTGGGCCAATGCCTGAATCGCAGCAATGTCTGCCGAATCCGTAAAGCCATACACGTTTTGTAAGACATTGTATTTGTTTTCGGCCAAGCCATAGGCCACCGGATTTAAATACGGCGCAAACCGCTTGGTAAAGTCTTCCGGAGACAGTGTTTGAATCGATTGATCGAGGGTCTGTTGTTCGTCTGGGGATAAGGTTTTTTAAATCTGGCTGCGTCAGGGGGGCAAGCATGCCATAGAAATTCGTAAAGGCATCACCAAACTCTTCTCCAGACGGTTTTTGTGCGGTTAAAGCAGGGAGATCCCCAATGCCATTTTTCGATTTTTTACTCAACCAAATATAGTTGGCCCACACGCCAATCAAAGAAATTCGGGATGTCTTCAAGGGGTCAAAATACCCTTGAAACCGTTTTTTATCGGGTTTGGCGATCAAACCATAAAACAATTTTAACGCCGCTTTATCTTTTTCTGGATCGACTCGGTTTTTATTGAGGCGATCTTGACAGGCTGCTAAATACTTTCCCCAGGGACTTTTAGCATCGGGGATCAATTTTTGTAACGCCTCGACCATCTTCACGGTGAGTGTTGATCTATCCCCATTTGCGGGAGCTGCACCAAATCCTGAATAAAATTCATAATGCGCTTGTGAACGGCTTCGTCAACCGCAATTTCATGGCCGTGATCCAGCCAATACGTTTTGGAATCAGCGGTATTTTTAATATCCGACATAAATTGCCCCAAATGCAAATCCAGTGGCTTATTGGGACTTAATAACAAGGTACTGTAAAGCTGAGAAACAACTTGAGACAAGACTTTCGTAAATTGCTTTTGCTCGGTAGTTTTGGCAAGTTCTAATAACGTTTGCCCTGGGACTCTCTCAAAGACCAAGCCTTCGGTTGTTGCATACTTGGCCGCAACAGGCTCAATAGCCTTCACAGCTTGATATTCTTGTTGGCGTTTTTCGGCGTTTTGTTTTTCGTGCAGGGCATCCAATTCCCGATTTGAAAACAGACCGTTTGTTCAACTTCTTCGACTGCCTGATATTGCGATGATGCAGCGGTTCCCAATCGCAAGAGATTTTGGAAATATAGATACGATTTCATCGACTCAAAATGCGCAGGGGAGGCATCTGGCCGGAAGACTTTTAGCACCAATTCTTGTTTTTGTTGCGTGGTTTTGACCATGTAAATTTGCGCCATCGATCCCGATCGACTGGGCTTTTGAAGAGACGTCGGGTCAATGGGATCCTCGGGATGGGCATCATTATACGCCTTTAACAACGCCTCGGCCTTGGGGCGCATTTTGGCCTCATCCGCAAACGGCACCCGATGGAGCATCGGTTCATACGCCTCAATATGCTGGATGTCTTGTTGCAGGCGCCATTGCAAAAACCAACTGATGGGGTGCGAAACCATCAACACAAAGGGCTTAAGCAACCAATGCAGGTCGGCATGTTTGGCCATATCTTGCAACAGGCCGTTTGACAATTGGGTCTTTCCGAATTCGGCAATCCGTTTAAACGATTGCTGGCTTTGCACCCATTTTTGAATGGCTTTAACGGCGCTCGGGCCTTTGATCGCCGTGACTTTTTGGAGATATGCGGGTCTATCAAAACAATAATCGCCAATGCCCGATAGGCTGCGTTGATAGGATCGAAGCTGCTTTTGGATGGGTTCGGGTAAATATTGATTCGCTTCTTCCTGAGATTGCTGATACCGTCCTTGGGCACGATTAAACGCCAGTTGAATTTTCGCGAACGTAAACAGGCTCATCGTCTGTTTTTGATCCAAGCCCAAGCGTTTGCGAAATACTTCTTTTTCAGTGGGATCAGTCAACAGGGTTTCGGCATCGAGTTGCTTCCAGAGTAATCGCCGCAAGCTCAGGTTGTTATAGCCGCTGTGCTCTTGGTCAATTCCCAGCGCCCTTTGATAGTCCGCAAAAGCGGCTTGCAGATCCTCAATCCCAAAGCTAGGATGAACAACCCGTTGGGCATAGGCAGGCAATGCAATTTCCAAGGATTGGTTCAACCCAAAGCGAATGGGCGTCACCGCCAAACGCGGCTTGACAGGGTGTAAAGAAACCCCTGAGAGATTCGCAGCCACCGGCCGAACAGAGAATGTCATCTCATTTCCCCAATCATGTGTTCTCCTATAAACCCGCTCAAGCCGAAAAATTGATAGAAAAGTGTCCAAGATTAGCCTGCCTCGGTAGTCGTATTGAGCGAAATAAGCCGTTAGACTATAGAAGAGTCTGCTGGAGTCTGGAGATGATCCCTGCTGAACAGGTTCAAACCTTATTGAAAACCGCCTTCCCCGATGCCGAAGTCGAACTCTTCGACAAAACCGGCATGCAGGATTCACTATCGCCTGTGGATCTCCAGCACCGCCTTTGCGGGCAAAAACCTGCTCGCCCAGCACCAATTGGTGTATCAGGCCCTCGATACGGCGCTCAAAGATGGTCGTCTACATGCAGTTGAAATTAAGACCGATATCCCGCAAAATTAAACGAGCGTTCGATTGACACAATTCTAAAAATAGGAGCAACGCCCCATGATTACCGAAGAAACCCTCAAAACCTTACAGGAAGAGATTCAAGCGGAAATCCGCCAGCACCCCATTGTCATTTACGCCAAAGGGACCAAAACCGAGCCTCGGTGTGGGTTTACCGTCGAAACCATCCAATTTTTTGAACGCTATGGCAAGCCTTACGAGGTGGTCAATGTACTTGAAAACATGGAAAAACGCGAAGCCCTTACCCGCTTGACCAACTGGCCCACTTTGCCCAAAGTCTTCATCAATGGCGAGTTCTATGGTGATACCGATATCTTGGATGAAATGGCTGCCAAAGGCGAGATGGAGCCCCTTCTCGAAAAAGCCTTTGCAACGGTCTAAGTGTAAGCTGTGATGACGACTTCCTCCGCCCCGCCCAATCTGGTGACCGTGACAGACGCTGCCAAAGCGCAGATTCTGGAATTGGTTAAGACTGAAGACGCTGGTAAAGGCGTTCGCCTCGCCGTTCAGGGAGGCGGCTGCTCTGGGATGTCCTATAAATTGGAGTTTGACCACCCCAAAGAAAAAGACTACCGAGTTGATTTGGGCACGGTTGCCGTTTTAATGGACCCCAAGAGTGCATTTACCTCAAGGGCATCACATTGGACTACCAAGGCGGCTTGGAGGGCAAGGGCTTTGTCTTTATCAATCCCAACGCCACGAATACGTGCGGGTGTGGCGAATCCTTCACCGTTGTCTAGCGAGCCGGTTGCACAGTATCCGCTGACGGATTGGACACTGCTGGCAGTCTCTGGAGCAGATGCTGCGGGATTCTTGCAAAATCAAACCAGCAATGATGTCTTGGCCTTGTCTGTGGGGCAAGCGCACTGGAACAGCCTGCTGGATCGTAAGGCCAGCGTCATTGCTTTGTTTTGGCTGATGCGTCTCACAGACCACACGTTCTGGCTCCTCTTGCCCCAACAGGCGTTGGCGGCCGCACACGAAACCTTAGAGCGGGTTCACTTTACCGAAGATCTCCAGATGACGCCTTTAAATCACGCGCTCACGGCCTTCGTCGGAGCGGAAACGCCTTTGTTTCTGGCTTCCCAACTGGGAAGAGATCAGATCCCTCCCAAAGACAGCGTCGTTGGGACGCCCGAAGCAGGGATCGTCACCCGCGTCCCCCTCACTGCCGAACCTTGCTATCTCGTTGCCAAACCCAGCCCGACAGCGTGGGAGTTGCCTACAATGTCAGACTCGGACTGGCAACTTCAACAAGTGCTGGCAGGCTTTGCCGCCCAAGGGGCTGAGATTACCGACAATACCCTGCTTCCCCAAACCGGTTGGGAATTACGAGCCGTCAGCGAGACCAAGGGCTGTTACCCAGGCCAAGAGGTTGTCGCTAAGACTCGCACCTACGGTGGAACGCCCAAAGCCTTGGTGGGCTTACGTTTTCTCTCCCCATGGCTGGGTCCCGTTCCCCCCATCGGAACGCCTATTTTGCAGGGCGGATCAATCCATTGGCACCTTGGGTCGGATGGTCGGTGAACCTGACTCCCGCATCGCCTTGGCGTATCTCAACCGAGACGCCCGAATTCCAGACGCTCAACTCGACGCCAGCCTTGCCGATCAACCCGCCACGGTTCAAGTGGTGATGTTGCCCTTTTTACAAGGTCAGACCCCAGAAACCTTGGCGCGTGAGCGATACGATGCCCGCCGTCGACCACTATGCCACCGGTCAAGTCGATCTCGCCATCACCACGCTGGAACAAGCACTTATTCTCGATCCCACACTCGCAGATGCCTATGAATCCCTGGGAGTGATTCTCTCCAAGCAAGGGCGACTCGATGAAGCAATTGCCATCATGCAGCAACTGGTCACCCTCACGCCAGAAGCGGTAAACGCACACCAACCTCTCCGTGTTCTATATGCAACAAGGCGACAAAGAGACGGCTGAGAAGGAAAAAGCCATCGCCACGACCTTGAGCTTTAAGCAGGCGATGGCGAGCAAGATGCAGGAAACCACGGAAGCCGAGCGCAAACAGCAGCAAGCGGCAGCCCTCCAGCAGAAGATTGCCATGTTTCAAGAAGTCTTAGACCTTGACCCCGAAGACGCTCTGGCGCATTACGGCTTAGGCGGCACGTATGTGGAACTGGGGCAGGCTGAGGCGGGCATCACGCATCTGGAGAAAGCCTTGGCCCTCAATCCCAAGCATTCGGTAGGTTATGTGGCTTTGGGCAAGGCTTATGAGGCCATGGGGAACTTAGAGGCCGCCCAAGAAACTTATCGTAAGGGGATGGTGGTTGCCGCCCAGCGGGGCGACTGGATGCCGCAACAAGAGATGGAACGCCGCCTTCAAGCGTGTTCTCAAACCAATCCCGTATGATTCAAATTACCAACCAGTCCAACGATTGCCGCCATAGCCCCCATAACCAGAACGGGAAGGAGCGGTCACATTGACAGTCAACTCAAGCACGACTGGAAACCCCGTCTGGGAATCCGTTTGCTTTTTCACTGACACGGTATAGTCATATCCTCGATATCTTTTTAAGACCCCTGCTTTATAAGCAGGGTCGCTTAAAACTACATCAATGGCTTGCTCAATAGGGAGTGCTTCTGGATAACCTTTCGGCGTCACTTGAGTTTCACATTTTTCACCCAAGATAAAATAGGCCGTCTCACTTCGTCCAGACTGCAAGCAACGACTTAACAAAGCAGCTGAATCCACGTGTAACGCAAAAAAAGTAGGATTTTGATAAATTGTTAGCTGATTAAAAGGATTACTGGATGGACGTTCGAGTAACCGACCATATCCCCCTCTATAGGCCCCCTGTTCCTCGGTTGGTTGTTGTGGGAAAAAACGCCGCACCAAGTTTTCTGCATCTTTTCGAGCCTGATTGAAGCGACTCCCTTGAGACGGTTTTGGAATTTCTGCAGCAAATCGAACGTACATACGAGAACCACCTGATTATTGAACATCCATCATTAACGTTACAAAAATAGCATTTTGTAAATCACTCGAGCGATTTGTTGTAATAAATATTTAAAAATGCATTCCTCAACGCTTAAAATCAAGGATTGACAAGCGACAAACCTTATTCAAACATCTCGCTGACAGACATATCATCGTGGATGCGGCCAATGGCCTCGCCCAAGAGCTGGGCAATGCTGAGTTGCTGAATCTTGCCAGCCGCCATGCCTTCTGGCGAAAGTGGAATACTGTTGGTCACAATCACTTCATCAAACGGAGAGGCCACGAGTCGCTCAATGGCAGGACCACTAAAGACCGGATGTGCCGCACAGGCAAACAACCGGCGTGCGCCTTGCTGCTTCAGCATTTCTGCCCCTGCACAAATCGTACCCGCCGTATCAATCATGTCATCAACCAAGACTGCATCCCGATCGTTGACATCCCCAATCAGGTTGTAGACTTCCGCTTCGTTATGCGCCACACGACGTTTATCAATAATCGCAATGGGCGCATCCAGATATTTCGCAAACACCCGTGCCCGCTCCACACCGCCTGCATCGGGGCTGACGACAACCGGATTTTCCAAATTCTGGCGACGTAAATAATCCACCAGAACGGGCGTGGCGTACAAGTGATCCACTTTCAGATTAAAAAAGCCTTGTAACTGGCCAGTATGCAAATCCATCGCAATAATGCGATCGGGGCCAGCCGTGGTAATCAAATCGGCGACGAGTGTTGGCCGTGATGGCTTCCCGACCAGCGGTCTTGCGGTCTTGGCGAGCATAGCCAAAATAGGGAATCACCACGTTGATACTGCGCGCACTGGCACGGCGCATCGCATCAATCATAATCATCAGTTCCATCAAATGCTCATTCACGGGGCGACACGTCGGCTGAACGATAAACACATCATCGCCGCGGATGCTTTCTTGCACCCGCACATAAATTTCGCCGTCATTAAAGTTTTTAATTTGAACGGGTGACAAGGAAATCCCCAAGTAGTCCGCGATTTCTTGCGCCAAGGCGGGATTGGCTCGACCCGTAAATAGTTTTACTTTAGAACCTTCTTCAAGAGGGTGGGCTTTTTCAAGCTTGGGGAGGGGGATTTGCACGGCGGCCACGCTTTTTACTCCGCTGATGAACACAATGTATCGGGATTAAAACCGCTCGAAACCACAAATTGCGGCCTATTCCTGAATGAGTGTCTTTAGCCTATCAAAAAAGCACTGCCATTTCACAGAAAGGCAGTGCTTTATTTCGGATCGTGAAGTGATTCCCAGAGATAAGCGCTTAGTAAGTGTCCGTGCGAAACTCGGCGTAGGTGGCCGAAAGATCCGTGATCGGACGCCCAGCGTCATCTGCGATTTTCATCTTCGCGGTAACACTTTCATTTAAAGCAGGAATATTGGGTTTAATCCGATCCAAGAACGTGGGCAACGCAACCTGGTAGAAACCCCCAGGGCCTTGCGTTCGCCTTCTTGCATCGCCCGTTGAAGCGCCGCAATTTTCTTGGTTTCAATCTCGGCTAAATCTGCGGGATTTTGCACCATCCCGTTGTAGCCTTCTTCAACCTCGATATCAATGGTACGAGGATACATCTGACCATTGATTTCCACCTGCTCGGAAAACCAATCCTTGGTGTGGATGTTGTTATAGGTGGGACAAGGTTGCAAGACATCAACCAAGGCCATGCCCTTATGCTCAATCGCACGCTGAAGCGTCTTCTTGAGATGCTTGGCGTCAAAGGCATAACTACGAGCCACAAACGTGAAGCCAGCGGCAATCGCCAAGGCCAGCGGATTAATCCCATCGTTCGGGTTAGGCAACGGCAAGGATTTGGGCTGTTGTCCAACTTTCAACGTCGGCGAAGCCTGTCCTTTGGTGAGGCCATAAACTTCGTTGTTGTAGACAATCCAGGTCATATCCACGTTTCGACGACCTGCAGCCACAAAGTGACCGGCGCCGATGCCGTAACCATCACCATCGCCACCCGCCGTCACCACAGTGAGTTCCGGATTGGAGAGCTTGGAACCGATTGCAAACGGCAAACTGCGGCCATGGAGGGTATGAACCCCGTAGGTTTTAATATAGTGCGGAGTTTTGCTCGAACATCCCACGCCAGAGTACATCATCACCTGATGGGGCGCGAGTTGCATCTCGGCAAACACTTGCTGGATGACGTTGACAATCCCGAAATCACCGCAACCCGGACACCAATCCGGATGGAAATCGGACTTGTAGTCTTTCGCCTTTAACGGCTGTGCTGGCGCATTAGTGACCATGGGTGAGCACCACCTTCTCTGTTTTCTGACTCAATACTTCACGGAGGCCGGTCACCACTTCGGATTCCGACATCGGGCGACCGTTGTACTTGCTGATGAGGTAATCCATCTTGTAGCCGGTTTCCATCCGCACCAAACGCGCCAACTGGCCCGTGTAGTTTTGTTCACAACCGATGAGCGTTTTCGCACGGCTCAGGATGTTGGAAACCGCTTCAGCTGGGAATGGACTCATCAAAATGATTTGCAGCACGTTGATGGAAATACCATCACTTTGCAGAATCGGGAGGGCATCGAGGAGCGGGCCTTTGGCCGAACCCCATGTCACCACGGTGATATCCGCATTCTCTGGGCCATAGAGCTTGTACTGATGATCTTGCGGAATCTCTTTCGAGGCAGTCACCAGTTTGGTCATCCGTTTGTGCTGCATCCAGTTACGGATGTCCGGATCTTCACAGATGTGGCCGATGGGATCGTGCTCATCGCCCGTACACCAGAAAATCCGTGTTCTTGGCCCGGTAAGGCACGCATCGAGATGCCATCTGGGGAGTTAGCAAAGCGTTCAAACTCGCCTTTGTATTCGGGACGCTCGGCGAGCTTGCGGAGATCCTCATCGGTGGCCATTTTGCCCCGATCAATCTTCAGCGCGGACTCATCAAACGGCGGCACGGTGGCGGTATTGTTGGCCAACGCCTTATCGGGCACCATAATGACCGGTGTTTGATAGCGATCCGCATAGTTAAAGGCGGCAAAGGTGAGATCAAAGCTCTCGGTCATATCGCCTGGAGCCAAGACAATCTTGGGGAACTCCCCATGGCCGATGAAGATCGAGTACAAAAGATCCCCTTGCTCGTGACGGGTTGGTAACCCCGTCGAGGGGCCGCCCCGTTGATAGTTAAAGACGACAACAGGGACTTCGTTGATCCCTGCCCAGCCAAGCCCTTCGGCCTTAAGGCCAAACCCAGGGCCAGAAGAAGAGGTTGCCGCACGGGCACCGGTTAAGGCAGAACCAACGGCCATACACATCGCAGCGATTTCATCTTCGCACTGGACGACGTTAATGCCGTATTCGGGCTTGCCTTCGAGGAAAACACTTTCATCAGAAGCCGGTGTAATCGGGTAGTAAGACTGGAACTTGCAGCCTGCCTTGAGCTTGCCAAGTGCCGCAGCCGTCGTACCGTTCATAATCAACTGTGGCGGGGCATCCGGGATCGCCTTGAGCTTCCAGTTGAAGGCCGCTTTTTGCTCTGCCGTGATCAAGTTGTAAGCCATTTGCGCCACTTCGTAGTTTTGATCCACGAGCTTGGCTTTTTTACCGGTGAACAAGCCTTTAAGTGCCCGTTCAATGTAATGCACTTCCAATTCCGCCAAGGCCAGAGAGGCGGCGACGGCGATGGTGTTTTTCATAATGTTGAGCTTGCTCAGATGCACGCCGGTTTTGGCGGACACTTCGGTCAGAATCTCAGTATAAGGAATGGCAATTTTCGTGACGCCTGGGTCTAAGTCCAATTCCTCAGGCTTGGTGATGGCTGCATCATAGAAGAAGAAGCCGTTGGGAACCACTTCGTGGGCGTGAATTTTGGCGGTTTCGTTGTCAAACGTGGCCAACAGATGGACGGGATCAATATGGGAGTGAATGGTGTTTTCACTCACCCGAACGTGAAAATAGCTGTGTTCCCCGATGATATTGGAGTGATATTCGCGTTTCCCGAAGACTTTGAGTCCGGCAACGGCACAGGTACGGATAAACAGGGTTGCCGAGGAATCTACCCCCGTGCCTTGCGGCCCCCCGATCATCCACGAAAACTGGTTCGTGATGGCCATATTGTCTGCTTCCTCTTTCCTAAGACAGGGTTTTCCATAACAGTCAACCCATTACAACGTCCCCATAGTATGCCCAAAAGTTCGTGAAAAGAAAAGCAGGCTCACGCAAATTCACCCCGTCGGGCGGAAAACGATTCATTGTTAATTTTTTGTAACAAAGTAGCAGTAAAAGGCAATTCTTGGTTTTATATTGTTTTTATTGGTTTAAGATAAAAAGCTCCAGTTGGAGTCAGGAGAGAAGACCATGACCAATAATGGCAATATCGGGTTTAACAATGTGGTGACCAGCACCGTCAATGCTGGGAAAAGTAATGAAGCACAACGCAACGCCCAATTACAAAAAGACATCATTAAATTCAGCGCCTCCAAATTCAACAACGTCAGCGAAGAACTCGAAGCCCTCAAACGTCTTGGCCTCACCATGACGGCTAGCGGTCGGGTTGAATCACTTCAAGCAGACATCGGTGGCATTGACATCACCCCTCAGGCAATGCAAGAACGCTTTAAAACCCTGTTCAAGAGTACCCAGTTCCAAGATGCGGTTTTGGTTGCTGAGATGCAAAAAGCCCTGAAAAAATAAATTCAATTTTTTAAAAATTCGTTGGAGAGAGCTGCCAGTTTGCTAAAAAAGCACGGGCAGCTTTTCATCGGAAATCAAGCCGTCTTCACGCGCTGCTTCAATGGCCGCCATCGCCTCACCCACCCTGGGCCCAGGTGGAATCTGCAGAATGTCCATAATCGTCTTCCCATCCAGCAGCGGCTTGGGTTGCAACAGCGCTTGGGCTTCATAAGCCAGATAATCCGGCCAAAACTGTAAGACGCCATGTTTAAAGGTTGTCAGCATGTCCTCGGTAATGGCAGGCCCAAGCGTACTATAACGATCCGACAAGGCCAAAAGCATCATCTCTGGTAATAAATCTCCAATCCGTCGAAAAAACTTGCGTCGCGCCTTCTCAGTCGCTTGCGGATTAACGATATCGGCTGGCGCCAAATGCCAGCGACACAGCACACTCACGGCCTGCGTTAGGTTCTGTCCCCATCGCATCCGCAAGCCAATGCCTTCGACCAACTCAGCGGAAACCTGATCATGCCCATAAAACGAGAACGCCCCTGCCTCGGCCTTGGGCTGCATTGTGGCAGGTTTCCCCACGTCGTGAAACAAGCAGGCCAACCGTGTGATCCCCAGACGATTGCCGCCTTGCATGTCTTTTTCCATCAGCCGTTCTCGAACGGCCAAAGGAAGATCCGAAAAATGCACATCAGCCTGACATAACAACTCCAATGAATGTGCCCACAGCGGCAAATGATGATGGGTGTTGGCCGGAATGGGATGCATCGCCGAGAGTTCGGGGAACAGCGTTTCCAGTAAGCCCGAATCCGCCATGGCCAACAGGGCCTCAGTAGCCTGAGATCCGGCCAACAGCTTCCACAGTTCCTGATGAATCCGCTCAGGGGAGACCCGAATCACCCGCTCAAACTCGACTTCCAAGACGTGCATCGTTTTCGGTTCAGGCCGCATTCCCAAAGTCGCCCAAAAGCGGTAGGCACGCAGGATTCGTAACGGGTCGTCTAAAAGATTTTTCGCATCGACCATCACCAATTGCTTGGCCTGCCAATGCGCTTGGCCGCCATAGGGATCCAAGATCACCGCAACATCTGGCGATTCGTGAAGGGCGATGGCCATGGCATTGAGAGAGAAGTCTCGTCGCGCGAGATCATCGGCAATACCATCGCCTGTGCAGGCGGCCAAATCAATGTAGGTGGCTCGTTCGGCGTCCAGGATACGGTAAATCCCAAAGTCCGGATCCAGCGGAATCACTTTGCAGCCGGACCACTCGGCTTGGAGATCCACTAAAAACCCGTCTAAAGACTTTGTCGGGACAACGACATCCAAATCAATGGGTATTTCCTGCGGCGAAAGCAACGCATCTCGAACCGCCCCACCGACCACCCAACAAGGGCATTGTTGGCGCTGAGCAATGCGACGCAACAACTCACAGCGGGGATCGTTCAACAGGGCAAGCATACGGCTTGGTTTTGTTCGTGATCTAAAATACTGGCCAGGTAGATTGCCGCTGTCTCCGCCCGCATCACCTGTGGACCGAGGCTGACCGACTGAAAGTCCGCCTGCGTAAACAAATCCACCTCCGCCTGACTCCAACCCCCTTCGGGGCCAACGGCAAACACGATGGACTGTCCGTCAAACAACGGCTGGGGATTCTGTTGGGCGGGATCTTGATGCTCATTCGCAAAATAGGCCGTGGAGAGTCCTCCGCCTGACGCCAGTGAATCAGCTCTTTGACTGTCATCAAGGGCATCAACGTCGGTACTGTCAATTGCTCTGACTGTTGGGCAGCATGCCAGAGAATCCGCTCCCAGCGATCCTGCTTGCGGGCATTGGCATCCTTTACATTCACCACACTGTACTGGGTTTGCAGCGGGATAATCGTATTCACCCGCAATTCGGCCAGCTTTTGCAACACCCAATCCCATTTTTGCTCTTTGATCAAGGCCACCGCTGCAATCAGTTGCGGGGAGCGAGGGATACTATGCGAGTGACAGGTTCTAAGACCGTCACGGTCAACGCCTGTGGCGTCAACGATTCGACACGCACCAAAAAAGCGGCTTGTTGATGAGGATCGGCGAGAATCACCTGCTCGCCCGAACGTGTGCGTATCACGGTTTTGAGGTGATGCAGCAATTCGGGATCTGTCACGACGGGATCCGCCGGAAACGTCGGGGGGAAGATCGTGAGAAACCAGTCAGGGCGTCGAGACATCACATCAGCCTTTGCTTGGGGTGGCGACCATCATCAACCAATCGCCTTGCTGCAAGATTTGCTTGGGCTTGAGACCATTTTCAGCCAAAGCCGCCAGCATCTGGCCGCGTTGGGCCATGGTGATACCGGATAAGGCCAACTGGCCGTCCTGGGTGAGCAGTCGCCGGAGTTCGGGCATCATTTCGCAAAGGGTATTGGCCAAAATGTTGGCCACAATGGCCTCAAACTGGCCGGTCGGCAGCTCGGATAAGGCTTTTGTCGACCACATAATACCGGTCACATTGTTTTGTAGCGCATTGGTTTCGGCCACAACCAGAGCCTTGGGATCGTTATCCGTCGCGGTAATCTGACGAATCCCTTTTTTAGCGGCATAAAGGGCCAAAATCCCAGACCCTGTGCCGACATCGAGCAATTGCTGCGGCAGTGGCGAGAATTCAGACAGAAACCACAGCATCAGGCGGGTGGTCGGGTGCGATCCCGTTCCAAAGGCTGATCCCGGGTCGAGTTGTAAGACAATTTCTCCCGCTTGGGGTAAATACGGCTCCCAACTGGGTTGAATCACCAACTGGGGCAAGATGCGTTCGACATGCCAAAAAGCCTTCCAGCTTTCCGCCCAGTCTTGCTCTAAAATCACACGGGTTTCAATCGAGGCAATCCAGTCCCGCATAGGCGATTCCGCACAGAAAGCCCGAACCACCTCATCAAACTGGGGATTGGCACTCATGACTTCCAGTGCCAAAAAAATTTCGCCATCGCAATGATGCGTCACACTGGCCACATCGGGCAGTGTCCACAGGTACTCTTCCAGCAAAGTCGCCATCTCTGGCTGCTTGAGGGTGCAGAGGACGGCCGTATGGGTGAGGGTCAGGACAGTCATAATGTCGTCTAGACTAGCACAGACCTTTTTGCATTATCATGGGGAATGTCGTAAACAGCCCTCTTGAAAGCGAGTATGACCGATGCAACCCTCCCAAAAGTTAGGCTTGATCCCGCCCTATTTATTTGCCGAATTGGACAAGAAAATCGATGCCGCCAAAGCCCAAGGGCGTGACATCATCAACCTGGGCATCGGCGATCCCGATCTCCCCACGCCCGATCCCATTGTCCAAGCCATGCATCAGGCCATTGACAATCCCGCCAACCACAACTATCCGCCGTATGCGGGGACGGCCTCATTTCGTCAAGCGGCTGCAGCATGGATGCAAAGCCGGTTTGGCGTGAGTGTCGATCCGCAAACTGAAACCCTCTCGCTCATCGGTTCCAAAGAAGGTTTGTCGCACTTAATTCAAGCCTATATCGATCCGGGAGAGGTCGTTCTTGCCCCATCCCCTGGGTATCCGGTGTATCGCAATTACACGTTACTCGTGGGAGGTGAACCCTATATTTTGCCGTTAAAGCCTGAAAACGGCTTTTTACCGGATTATGACAACATCCCACCCGAGATCGTCAAACGGGCTAAGATTCTGTTTTTGAATTATCCCAACAATCCCACGGGGGCGATTGCATCCGCAGAGTTTATCGCACAGAGTGTGGCCTTTTGTCGGGAGCATCAGATTTTACTCTGTCACGATAATGCCTACAGCGAAATGACGTTTGATGGCTATCGTGCCCCCAGCTTTTTATCAATCCCGGGTGCCAAAGATGTGTGCATCGAGATGTTTAGTCTCAGCAAAATGTACAATATGACCGGCTGGCGGGTGGGCTTTGCCGTCGGCAATGCGAGTGCCATTAAAGCCTTGGGGACGATTAAAAACAACTGCGATAGCGGCGTCTTCAAAGCGATTCAGGATGCTGCCATCGTAGGTTTGCAGCAGTCGGATCAGCTGCTTGAGGGCCTCAATGCGATGTATGGGAAGCGTCGTGATATTTTTGTCGCGGGCTTACAAGCCATGGGCTGGGATTTTCAGCCGAATCCTGCGACGTTCTATCTCTGGATTCCCGTTCCGGCCGGCTATACCGACCCTGAGTATGTGGAATATCTGCTCGAAACGTGCAATATCGTGGTTGCTCCCGGTAGCGGCTATGGCGAAGCAGGGAAAGGCTTTTTCCGTGTGGCATTAACGCAAGCGGATCATCGGATTGAAGAGGCGATTACCCGCATGAAAGCCGCCGGCATTGCCTACAAAACTCCAGCCCATGCTTAAAACAGCGCTGGCCATTGCGACTGCTAAAACGGCAGCATGGCTGATTCGCTTCCTCAAAAAAGGTTCTGGAAGTAGTCTTCCGGGGAAACTCGCCTTACGCCTTTCGCCCACGTTACTG
Source organism: Ottelia alismoides (assembly GCA_037367405.1). NCBI lineage: Eukaryota > Viridiplantae > Streptophyta > Magnoliopsida > Alismatales > Hydrocharitaceae > Ottelia > Ottelia alismoides. Next base: position 44,721 of record JAZKJV010007932.1, on the reverse strand, counting down.
CATCACTTAACCGCGAGCCTCCCCGGACATCGGATCGTCATCACCGGCACCAACGGCAAAAGCACCACGGCGGGGTTGATTGCGGCTTTTTTTGAGTGCCACGGGTCTGTCGTGCATAACCAGTTGGGGGCCAACATGCTCCCTGGGCTGGTCACCGCGCTGTGCCTGAAGGCCACGCTTTTGGGAAAAATAAACGCACAGCATGCCGTCTTAGAAGTGGATGAAGCGTCACTTCCGAAAGCCGCCAGTGAGCTTCGGCAGCATTGGACAGTCGTGACCAACCTGTTTCGGGATCAGTTGGATCGATACGGTGAACTGGATACCACGGCCAAGCTCATCGCCCAAGGGATCAAAAACAGCGGTGGAAAATTATTACTGAATGCAGATGACCCACTGGTGGCGCATTTGGGACATCAGTTCCCGCCTGGCCAGGTTTTTTATTATGGTGTCGATGCCGTCCAGTATCCCACGACCCGACCACCTGAACCCGAAGCCATTGCGTTTCATCAAGAAGTCACCGATTGCCCGCTTTGCAGCAGTGCGTTGGTTTTTACCACACGTTGGTATGGTCACTTGGGGCATTACCATTGCCCCAGTTGTTCGTTTAAACGCCCGACACCCCATGTCACGGCCAGTCAAATTGAGGTCGGCATTCAAGACAGCCAGATCACGCTCAATACGGTGGATGGCTTTTCTACCCAATTGCGTCAACCGTTGCCTGGGATTTTTAATGCCTATAATTTACTCGCCGCAGTTGCCATTCATCAATTGGCAACAAAAACAGAAACAGATTATCAGCAGATTTTAAATGCTTACCAAAGCCTCTTTGGACGAGCAGAAGTCCGAACCTTTCATGATCGACCGATGCGGATTTTCTTGATCAAAACCCCACGGGAACCGCCGAAGTCTTGCGGGTCGTCCAAGCCGATCCCAATGCCCGCTTGATGATTGCCATTAATGATCTCGATGCCGATGGGCGTGATGTTTCGTGGTTGTGGGATGCGCCCTTTGAGTGGCTCAAAACGCATCCGCACCCGATTTGGGTCTCAGGCCGTCGAGCAGAGGATATGGCGGTTCGCCTGAAATACGCAGGCTTTCCAGAAAAGCAAATTGTGGTGCAATCGCAGCCGATGCTTGCCATCACTGAGCAGGTCAAAACCGTCACGCCAGCCCAAACGATTTATGTTCTGCCCACGTATACGGTCTTACTAGAAATCAGCCAAACGCTTGGATCTCGTTAGTTTTTTTATTTTTTTCGGTCGGTATTATAAATAAATACGCAGGTAAATAAGAGTTCCCATGGGCGATTCACTTGTTTACGTTGCTCATAATTCAGTTCCACATATCCCATAGGATCCGGTTGAATGGGATGGTCATCTAAAAAGGGAAATTTTTGCATAAAGTGCAATCGAGAACGGATATCATCTTTTAAAATAATTTGTTTGGTGAGTGTACGCGATTTAATGTCTGGCGAAACAACCGCTTGAAGCAAGGTTGTTATAGCCGCCAAAAGATTTTTGACCGTTTCTAGAGCAATCCCAGTATTTTGTTGCTTCAATGAACTACATAACGTTTGAATGGGCGTCAACAATTTTTGCTTTCTCGTAGATAATTTAGCTTTTGGATCTTGAATTTCAACTGCCAATTCTTCTAATTCGCCATCTTTCTCCATCAATCCATGACGAACCTTTTCTCGTAAAGTCAAAACATCTTGGGGGAGTGAACCTTCATTCTGCATCAGGGCATACTTAATCAGCATTCTGGCCAACAAAGCTTTTGATTTTTCAATGCGGGTGTGATGATAGCGTTGATCTTTTTCAAATGCATAGAACAACTTTGAAAACGCTTCAATGTCTTCTGCAGTTAAACCTGCATTTTGAGCGACCCGATCCACAACACTATCAAACGTATCTGAGTTTCTAACCTTATTAATAATGTGCTTCGTTGCTTCAATGGTTTTTCGATTAATGATTTGCTGATCCAAGGCCCACAATGCAAGAACGGCCATATAAATATCCGCCGCTTCTTCAAAATTCTGGCTTTATTTGGGTAAGCGCGAAACGTGCTTAAAATTGTTTGCATATGAGCTGGCAAGTACTGTTGAGGTTTTTTTCTCGCTTTTGATTCTGCGTATCCGGTATTATCTGCATAAAGCTTCACAAATTTTTCTTGTAAACTTTTCGGCAACATATCAAAAGAATGAGCAGTGGGAAGCATCGTTTTCCCCGCTTTTCTTAGCACATGATTTGCAAATTGATCGTATTGTTGGCGTGCCGATTCGTGTCTGAGAAAACCAAACCGAGGGGTGGGCAAAATGCGAGTCATAGATGATGTCACCAACGATTGAGATTGGCATCAAACTACGGCAAAAGTAATAATGCGGCAAGTCTTTGGTCAGGAAACGTTACAAGTCCCATTACAAAACGGTCTGATCATCCCGCTTGAGCGCTCGACGCATCCAGAGCCTGCCGAATCGCAAGCCCATCTGGTATCGGCCTGGGAAGAAACACCAGATAAACTCGACCAGATGCCCCAACCACACCCCTAAACCAGAGGTGATCGGCCACCACGCCACTGCCCCATGCGGATGAAACCCAACCGGATAGACATCCACCAAGCCGAGAGCTTCCAGTGCAACAATATCTTGATTAGCACTCACATGGGCATTGGGCGTCACCCAGATCAACCCGCCGCCTTTTTTGAGGCACAGAGTCACCTGTTGCAGGGTTTCTGCTGAAACGTCCTCATCTCCACAGAGCCAGACGAGCAAATCCACGCTTTCGACCGGCCAAGACATCGTTTCAGGGGAACCCACCGTCACGTGCTCCGTCCGAAACGCCTTTTGCCAAGGTCGAACATCATGCGAGATCGGCGAGACAATCCCAATCACCGGCTGGCGGGTGGATTTCACCCATCGCCCCAGCAACGGTTTGGCATAAAACACCAACGTCGGATCCAAGCGACGCAACGTGGCCCCATTCTCCTCTGTCTGATGGGGAGCGGCGGAAAAAATCGGCTGAGAATGGGAGGCCAGCATGGCAGGTCTTTCGGTACAGTAGAGGAGATTCTCTATGCGATGACGTAAACGCATCATAGAAGAGTCCGTGTTGGTACACCACACCCGAAAGAGCAACCACCCCTAATGTCGGATTTGTATTCACCCGAAGTGGATGATCTCGACCAAGACGAGACGACCGAGACGGCAGCCGTTCGACCGGTTCCACCTTCACCGGCACATTCGATTTTTGAACGGGCACCACGGCAACGCAATGACGTGGATGTGACCGGGCTTTGGAAACAATACAAGACGCAGCCTGGAGATCCGCAACTGCGGGAAAAGCTTATTCTGCATTACTTACACCTGGTGCGATATGTCGTGAGTCGACTTCCCGTCTCACTCCCCACCACCATTGCCCAAGAAGATTTGGTCAGCTACGGCACCATGGGCTTGATGGAAGCCGTCGAACGCTTTGATCTTGATAGGGGTCTGAAGTTTGAAACCTATGCGGTTACCCGTATTCGGGGCGCCATTATCGACCAGCTTCGCTTTCAAGACTGGGTTCCCCGAGGTGTGCGTAAACGCAGCAAAGATTTATCCGAAACGATGGCGAAACTCGAAGAAAAGCTCGGCCGAACCCCAACCGAGGATGAACTGGCCGAAGCCTTGGGCGTGACCAAGGTCAAACTCAAATCGATGCTTGCTGAAAGCAATAACTTGTTGATTTCGCTGGATGAATCCCGTGGAGATGATGGCTCTGGCTCAAACGCCACGCTAATGGACTTGGTAGAAGATCAAAACAGCCCCGACCCGCAAGCCGAACTCGAAACCAACGAAATGCGCCAACGCTTGGCAGCGGCCATCGGGAAACTCCCCGAACGGGAAAAACTCCTGATTGCCCTGTACTATCACGAAAACATGACCCTCAAAGAAATCGGCGAAGTCATTAACGTCTCCGAATCCCGCGTCTGCCAATTGCACGCCCAAGCGATTCTCCGCCTCAGAGGAGCCTTGACCGTCTCATGAGCAAAGATATGCTGGGCTATTTGATGATTGCCAGTCCCGTCCCCAATACGTTTATTGGCGGGGCGATGGTCGTGGATGCCCAAGGGTTGCCTGTTGAATTTCGCTATACCGAGCCAATTCAACCCACGAAGATTCAGCAAATCCTCTATGGTGCGGCACTCAGCCGGTACATTAAAACCCATGTCATCCTCGAAACCTTGCTCAAAAGTCTCGATACCAAGCCTGGGTTGATGATCGTCACCGATGACAGCCTCTTGGATGAAACCACGATGGACAAGCTCGGCTTTCCCGTGGCGCGACTCACGGAAACCAAACTGGGCCCGCTCGGCGCTGCAGGCGAGTTTGAACGGGTATCCTCCTCGGAAGTCTTATTGCAACTGACCCCTGAAAGCAATCCCATTCGGGTGCAACTGCCCAAAGAGGCACCGGATCCAGTGGCCCCAGGCGCGCCAAAAAGTTTGCCGGACAAATCGGCCAGCACCATCGTGGGCGGACAAAGCGATTTTACCCAACATCCTGCTTATGGCCTGCTAACCCAAGCTGGACGGTGGCTCGACATTTTGGAACCGGTCAAACGGGTAGAAAAAGCATTGGGGGCCTTATGCCAAGAAGCTGGCCTGGACGACAAGTAGAAGCGATTTTTCGCAGCTTGATGCAGGAGTTCGCCGAGACGATGCGCTTGCATCGGGGGGAAATTACCACGCATCGCCTCAGGCTCAAACGTCGGATGATTGCTCGCCGCATTGATCCGAGTATTTGGATCGCGACCTACGGTGGACAAGTGCAACTACAAGCCGCACGGGTTTTTAGCCAGTCGTTGTTCCAAAAAACCCTATTGACGCACGCCATCCCCATGCAAATCACGGCGCGGCTGCAGGGCGAGAAGGTGGTCTTTCGCACCGCTCAACCGCGAACCATTGGGATGTTGTCACCGGTTAAAACGCGAATCAAATCCGTTTCAGCGCAACTGCCCTTTCCGGCCTCGCATGGCCTAGCAGAAATTACCCTCTCACTACCCGCGCTGAAACAGATTCCGCCTCGTGCCTTACGTCTAACCCCCGTCCAAAAAACGGCAACGCTCCAACACGGAACCTTTAAAACGCCTCGTCAGTATCGGATTGCCTTACTTTCCCAGCCGAGACGGTGTCAGAGTTTTTCCACCGTGCAACGTCATCAATTGCCCGTCGAACGCAAGGCGCATCCCATTCATCGATACGCCCTCGAACTCCGCAAAAAACTTCGACAGGTGATGGCCGAGAAAGCGGGCGTCTCACCTGATGCCATTCAAATCAACCTGATTTTTGATCGCATTCATTTGGATCAACTTCAAACCTTGGTCCCGACCGATGATGGCAATCTCAAAACGGTCTTTCGCGCCGATGCGAAAACCAGCCAAAGCATCAAGCCGTTTTATTTGGCCATTGGCACCACGGTTTCGGGCAGTAAAAAAAGACTGCAAGGGATTTTACCCATGGTCGACTTCGTGAAAGGTCAGGAAAAATGATCAAATCTCACGACCTCCTCAACGACTGGCAGACGGTTCTCCAACAATCCCCCTTTCCTTGCGTTATGGTGGATCAAAACGGGATGATACTGTGGGCACATCAGACGGTATTGGCTTGGGGGAACCCGTTTGGACAGGTGGGGGAGCCTTTAGTTTTCCGTTCCGACTGGTCCAAAATTCTTGAACAAATTTTAAACGGTCAGCGTTTTTTTGAACGTTTTGAGACCGATGGTTTTTTATTTCATCCCACCAAACTCGATACCACTCATTATTTGGTTTGGCTCATCCCAACGGAGACGCCAGATTGGGACTTCAAGCAACTTCAACAAAATTGGGCACATAAACGGAAACTCGCCAACTTAGGAAAAATGATGAGCGAAATTATCCACGAACTCAATAACCCAATTGCAGGGCTTTCTATGGGAATTCAAATGATTGAATTGGCTCAAAAAAAAGCAACACAATTGATTGACAAATCCGCAGAACCCGAAAAAATTCTATTGGTCCTGTCAGGGATTCGTCAGGAATTAACCAAAATGCAGGATTCGCTCAAACGCGCCTCCGACCTTCGACAAGACATTCTCAATTACGGCAAACCCAGCCAACTCAAATTGCATCCTTATGTTGCTGCCACGCTCATGCATCAATTCAAAAAAACATTTGAAAAACGCCCACAATTTAAACACATCACGTGGGTGGAAGAATACACTGATACCGAAACGAGTATTTTAGGCGATGCCGTCAAACTGGAGCAGATTATCGATAATTTGACCAAAAACGCATGTGAAGCAATGCACGGGAACGGGGAAATCCGCTATCGGGTCTTTCGAGAATCTGGGGCTGGTCTTTGTATTGAAGTGGCGGATAGTGGCCCAGGCGTACCAGAGGACCTGCTCGATCAAATCTTTTCGCCATTTCAAAGCACCAAAGCCCTCTCAGGAACAGGTTTAGGCCTGAGTATTACGAAAGAAATCATTGAACAACACGGCGGCACCATTTCGGTTTATAATCAAGAACAGTCAGGTGCTTGTTTCAAGATTAACTTTTCACAAGCCTAATGGGGATTAATCTATTGTGGATCTGATGTCGATGGTTGCAACGTCCAAAAAAAATTATCATATTCTCGTGATTGATGATGACAGTACGATTCGGGATAATCTGCGTCAATACCTTAGCCTTTATCATCAACGGGACTATGATCTCACGGTGGACGAGGCATCAACCGCTGAAGAAGCCCTTGAAAAGCTGCATCAACATCAATTTGATTTGGTGATTAGTGATATTAATCTCCCCGATAAAAATGGGTTTCATATTTTACGAGAGGCCATTGAAAACCACCCCAATATCAAACGGGCGCTCATCACGGCTTACGACTGCGATACCTATATCCCCAAAGCCCAAGAAGAAAAAGTCTACAATATTATTATCAAGTCTGCGCCGTTTCATTTTCAGGAGCTTTCCAATCTGGTAGACAATCTTTTGGAACCCGAAAAATCATTTGGTCTGCATAAGTATTTAGACGACAAAAGCCCAGAAGATCTGAATCAAGTGGTCATTCAGTCAAGTCATCAAATTATGACGACCTATGACGCCTTGAAAAACTTTTTTAAATCTCTAGAAGTTCCTGACGTGGATGCGGTTGGCATTGTGATGGTTGAAGCCATTACCAATGCGGTTTATTATGCACCCAGGCTTGAGGATGGAAGTTATAAATACCAAAAAGGTGATGTCATTGATCGCCTTGAACCGCATGAAGAAGTGATTGTGACCTATGGTGCGGATGAGGAAAAAGCAGCGGTTTCGATTTTAGATCAAGGCGGACGGCTCACTGCCGATGAAATTTTATACTGGCTCAATCGGAACGTTTCTGGTGAAGCGTTAACGGATACACACGGCCGTGGGATTTTTCTGATTCATCGCTTGATGGATCGGGTGATTATTAACGTGGCGAAGGGTCAACAAACCGAACTGATTTTGATGCGTTTTCTCGATGAGCCTGCTGCACCCAATAAGCCCATTTTCATCAACGAGTATACTCCTTAGATATCATTTTCTGCCGCGCAATTTCGATTTTGTCCTGTTTTCATTAGTATAGTCTTAGTAGTGGTCTTTGCGAGGTTTTGCATGAGGACATTGTCTATTACGCGTCGAACTTGTTTGGGTTTAGCGGGTTTGCGTTTATTCGCCCAGTCTGAAAACACTCCCGATGCGCTGTTACGTCGCTTGAAATCACCCGAGGGAATTTCACCCAAAGCATTTGTCTTTTTATTGACTCAGTCGGATGCAATGATTTGTTACCAAGCACTGATGCAATTACCAAGCTTAGATATCAATACCCTCACCAAGAAACGTTTGGTTTTGAACACGTATCTCAACGAACTAAAACGCCCGAGCCCCAGCCCTCAAGTTTTAGAAGCAGCTGAACAAGTGATGCGTGGTATATTTGAACCTTGGTTTGCAGACAAAAAATATCCCTTTTCTGAAAGTGAAGAACCGCTTTATCGTGCGTTTGAACAACAGTGGCCCGTTTATTCTCAACGCGCGAAACAATTGAGTTGGCGACAGCTTAATCACCTGGGGATCGTCACCTCTGTTGCAACCCTTCAAGAAACAATAGAGGCTTTGATGCAGGAATTCGATGAGCAAGAAAAGATCTTGAGAGAAAAGTCGTCAGTGGATTGCTGATCCTGAGGTTTATCGAACTCTTCCCCCAAGAGACTAAATATTTTTAAAAATCATAAAAAGGAAATCTAAAATGTTAAGACGAACCGCCCTTTCTATTTTCCCAGTTGGAATAGCTACTTGGCTGAAAGGCCAGCCAGCTCCTTCTTCTACGTTTTCTGCTGCGACTTTTCAAAATCGATTAATGACCAATGGAATCCCTTACCATGAGTTTCTTGACTTATTCAAGAACGCCGATCCACGTGTTCGTAAAATAGCCATCTCTGTCATACCCGATTTGGATAGAGATCCACGTTTAAACCGACGTGACTTGCTGCATCGCCTATTTATGGAGGTAATGCCGATTAATCGTCAAAATCAAGACGTTATTCGTGCCGGAATTGCTGGGTTAGAAAAACTCTATCAACCTTTAGTCAATGATCCTCGCTATCCCTATAAACAAGAATCGATTTTTTTAAAGCATGGTTGCAAATTGCAAAAAAAGAAGCATTTGGTTCTCCAACATGGCGTGAAGAATATGGAGAGGCTCAAATAAACTTATTGGGCATCTCAAAATACAAATTTCCCGCGCTCGCGAAACCGAACCAAACTTTAATGACCCACAAACATACAAATTGAAGAAAGTACTTTAAACGCCTAACCGCTGAAAAACCTGTTGGAGTGCTTCTCGCGTTTTTCGCGCGGGCATCTTTAACAAATCACCCGACTGAAATACACATTTCCCATGAACATAAACGGCGTCAATCGCCTGCGGTTGCATCGAATAAACCAAATGCTTTTGGAGATACGCTTCTGGCTGCAAGGACAAATGGTGGCGATTGACGACCAAAAATCCGCTTTCATCCCGACTTCTAACGCGCCAATGGGTTGATTTAACACGACGCCCCCATAGCGAGTGCCCATCTGCCAGACTTCTTCGGCCGTGCTTTTCGTCGAATCGTGAAACCGCACTTTTTGCAGCAAGCTGGTCAAGCGCATTTCATCCAGAATGCTCGCCCGATTGTTACTGCACCCGCCATCCGTACCCAACGCAATGGTCACGCCTGCATCCACCAGCTCCCGAATCGGCGTGAGGCCATCACCCAAGAACAAGTTGCTTGAGGGGTTATAGAGACCCGTGCACCCGAATCGGCATAGCGTTGAATGTCGTCATTATCCAGCCACACACAATGAATCCCCACCAAAAGCGGGTTCAGCACGCCCAATTCGTCGAGATAGGCGATCGGGGTTTTGCCGTGTCGCTCTATCATCATGCGTCGCTCATACTCGCCTTCGGCAATGTGCATATGGCACGGAAGCTGATATTGCTGGGCAATGGCCATCCCCGCCTGAATCATCTCCGGAGACGCCCCATGTAAGCTGTGCGGAGCCGGAATCACCGAAACCGTTGGATGAGCAGCGTAGGCCTCAATTAAAGCAGAGGTGTTGGTGATGGCTTGGTCCAGAGTTTCCACAAATCGGCTGGGGGCGCCGTCCCAGTCATAGAGGCAGCGCGCCATCACGAGGCGAATCCCCACGTCCTGGGCCGCTCGGATAATCTGCTCGGCGTTGGTGTTGGCTTGATCGTTAAGGTAGAAGAAGTCGCAAACCGTCGTATCCCCGCCTGAATCATCTCGCTAAAGGCAAACACGGCGCCCCAATAGAGATCCTCAGGTGTCAGGATTTTGGCGTATTGTACAACGCCTGATCCCGCCAGGTGAAAAAGTCCTGATCGTCGCAAATCCCCTTCAGGAGATGCTGGAACGAGTGGTTGTGCGAGTTTACCAGCCCCAGGCAAGAGGAGGGCGTCTGGAAATCGAGTGAGGTTGGCTTGGGCGTCTGGTGGAAGATCCGATAGCGCCGAGATGGAAACAATCGTCCCATCCGCAATGCCCAAGACCGTTTGGTCATCTGCCTGACCCCAGATCCGATCCCGCTTGAAAATAGGTTGTGTTAAGAGGCATGTTACAAACCTAGCCTTATCATTGCGACAATTATAACTTTTTTATATAGTTTACAAGCGTGATGACTTGAAAGGCTAACCATTACATGACCATTTTACCTGTTCCTCGGATTCGCTTTGGAGAATCGAGAGGCCCCTTCAAAACAAAAAAACTCGCAATTGAAGGTGCGAATTTACTAAAAGCGCAAGATAAAACCTATCAAGTGGGTTATTTCAAAGACTTGGTATTTCAATGGTTTTCTGTCAATAATAAGAAAACTCCAGACTTAACTAACGCCATCAATGATGGCTATCAAATTACCTATGTTTAATAGTCAAGCACAGACGGGATTATAGCAATATGTTGCCTATTCAATTTCGACCCACTTTCGGCCGGATTTCAAGAGCCATTGACAATGCGACTGATGCGGAAACATTAGCAATGACTTGGTATCTCAATGACAAAAGAAGAACAGCTTATTACCAAAATCTTTTAGACAAACAATATTATGTTGTGACAAACAAAGGCTTTGCGAATTTAGATACTGCTATCGCTGCAGGATTTGAATTACACTATGTCAGTATGTCTAGCGCCTACCCTTAAAAAGAAGTAAATAAGATTTACGCGGAAAGAACTTTGAAAACACGGTATATGTATTGTCGCAAAAGTTAAAATAAATTGTTAAGAAGGGATTTTCTAATCTTGGGTGAATGACGAGACAATACTCATCTGTTTTGCGTATGTCCAAATTTCACAACATTAAATTTTTAAGTACTGGCCGGTATAGGATTTCTTCGCCTTGGCGATTTGTGCGGGTGAGCCGGTGGCTATAATCTCGCCACCACCGTCACCACCCTCTGGCCCCAAATCAATAATGTGATCCGCCTGCTGGATCAAATCCAAATTATGCTCAATCACAATCACGGTATTTCCCGAATCCACCAAGCGATTGAGCAACTGGATCAAATGCGTCAGATCTTCCCAATGCAGCCCCACCGTCGGCTCATCCAATAAATACAACGTCTTCCCCGTGGCACGCTTCACAAACTCGGTTGCCAATTTAATGCGCTGTGCCTCTCCACCAGACAACGTGGTCGCCGGTTGGCCAAGGGTGATGTAATGCAAGCCCACGTCCTTTAAAATCATCAACTGTCGATGAATACTCGGATGGTCGATAAAAAAGCGACAGGCTTCCTCGACCGTCATTTCCAACACATCGGCAATCGACTTGCCATGAAAATGGACGGTCAACGTTTCGCGATTAAATCGCCGACCGTGACACGTACTGCACGGGGTATAGACATCCGGTAAAAAGTTCATTTCCACCTTAATGGCACCATCCCCTTTGCAATCGGGGCAGCGTCCAGCGCGACATTAAAACTAAAATGCCCAGGCTTAAACCCGCGAATCTTCGCTTCCTCGGTCTGAGCAAATAAATTGCGAATGGGATCAAAAATCCCCGTATACGTGGCCGGATTACTCCGTGGGCTGCGACCAATCGGGGACTGATCGATATAGATCATTTTGTCTAAATGCTCTAAGCCTTCGACGGCTTTAAAGCCTGTCGGCTTTGCCCGATGCTTCAAAAAATGCGCTTCGAGAATGGGTAGAGAACATCAAACACCAGCGTGGATTTCCCCGAGCCGCTTAAGCCCGTCACACAAATGAACTGCCCCAAGGGAAACCGTGCCGTGATGTTTTTCAAATTGTGTTTGGTGATGTTTTGAATCACCAATTCTTGTCCGGTGCTTTTGCGGGATTTTTGCTTTGGCTCAATTTTTTTCGTGCCCGATAAAAACTGTCCGGTCAGGGATTCTGGATGTTTCAGCAAAGCTTTCACAGGGCCTTCCACCACGACCTTCCCGCCCAGGCGTCCCGCCCCTGGGCCAATATCAACAACCCAATCGGCCGTGCGAATGGTTTCTTCATCATGCTCAACCACAATGAGGGTGTTGCCTTGGTCTCGCAGGTTTTTGAGCGTCTCAATTAGCTGAGAATTATTATAAGGATGCAAGCCAATGCTCGGTTCGTCTAAGACATACAAGACACCCGATAACCCCGCCCCAATTTGAGATGCCAGCCGAATGCGCTGTGCTTCTCCACCCGAAAGCGTTGAAGTCGCCCGATTGAGCGTCAGGTAATCGAGTCCCACATTCATCAAAAATAACAATCTTGCCGCCACTTCTTTAAGACCTTCTTGGGCAATTTCCAATTGCGTGGGCTCCAGCCGATGGGGCAGTTCGGTAAAAAATTGCCTGTGCCTCCCGAATCGACCATTCGCCAATCTCGTGAATGGACTTTTCACCGAGCTTGACCGATAAACTAATCGGCTTGAGGCGACTGCCCTGGCAGGCTTGACACAGAGCGGCATGCATAAAGGTTTCGATATAGTCTTTTTCGCTGGCAGGACCATAGAGATAGCGTCGCCGCAGGAGCGGCACGATCCCATCAAAATTCGCTGCAAAGGTTTCCCAAAGCGCATCATCGGAATCCACTTGGGCTAAATCGAGTTCTTGTGCCACTTGCTCGAGGACTTTTTTTCGCAACGGCATCGCCGTTGGTTCGGTGGGTTGACCATAAAATAAAATTTGCCGTTCGCGATCCGTTAATTTGGTAAACGCCACTTTCGTGCGAATCCGATGCTCTTTTGAGAGTCCTCGCAAGTATTTGGTATAAACCGTCCCAAGAGCTTTTGAAAGGGACCAATCGCCCCCTTCTTGCAAACTTTTTTCGGGGTCAGACACCAATCCGGGCCTCATCAATTTAAGCGTATTGCCCAAGCCTTGGCAATCCGGACAGGCACCATAGGGACTATTAAAACTAAACAAGCGAGGGGCGAGTTCATCAAACGAACGATCACAATTGGGGCAGGCTAAATGCAGTGAATACAGAATTTGACGCTTCTTCGCGTTCGGCTCATCGAGGTGATCGATGATGATAAAACCATCCGATTTTTTGAGGGCGGTCTGTACACTTTGCGTCACCCGCACGGCCAGATCGGCGTCATGCGCCTTCACAATAATGCGATCGATGACGGCAGCGACATCGTGTTTTTTATTTTTTTCCAAGCGATGATCTTCCGGCAGGTCATCGAGCAAGAATAAGCTGCCATCAATTTGAACCCGTGAGTACCCTTCTTTTCGCAGTTGCTGGAACAGGGCATTGTATTCGCCTTTTCGGCCTCGCACAATCGGGGATAGAATCTGCACCCGACTCCCCTCTGGAAACTGCAAAACCCGATTCACCAGTCGCTGCAAGGACTGCGGCTGAATCACCGTGCCGCACTCTGGACAATGCGGCGTCCCGACCCGCGCAAATAAAACGCGGAGATAGTCTAAAATCTCGGTGGTCGTGCCGACAGTTGAGCGAGGGCTTCGGCTGGCAGTTTTTTGATCAATCGAAATGGCTGGAGAAAGCCCCTCAATGGCTTCGACATTCGGTTTTTCCAGTTGCCCGATATATTGCCGTGCATAACTGGACAAGCTTTCAACGTAACGGCGTTGCCCCTCGGCAAAAATGGTATCAAAGGCCAGCGAAGACTTGCCCGAACCCGAAACGCCGGTAAAGACAATCAGTTTATTACGAGGCAGCGTGACGCTCACTTGTTGCAGATTGTGTTCATTGGCGTTGATGACTTGAATGTGATCCACTTGCGACCCGCTCAAATTTCGTTACAGTTCATCTATCTCGCTTCAGTCTGGCACTGAGGTGTCGATACATCAAGCAGAGATCGCAGGATCACCCATCTCGGCAGTCCGCCGCCCGAATCATCTTAGATAGAGACGCATGGATAGAGATATTGGAATGAACGAGCCGCTATTTCATATTGATCCCGATGAATCTGGCGAAAGCCAGTCGCTCCGAGCTTACTTGGCCAAACATTTGTACGCCGGAGAAAGCAGCACGCCTTCAGGCGCGCAACACACCCCACCCACACTAGAGACCATGCTCTCCGAATCATTTTATCAGCACTATGCCCCGCTCCAAAAGGACAAACAGATTGGCAATGTCCTCAATCAAAGTGATGTGGCCCTCTCCGGTGGGCATTTTGAACGCTATCTCCCCACGGATACCACTCGTTACCACGTGATGCGGGATCGCCTCACCCACGAGCTAGACCATCTTTATGGCGAGCTTCGGAAGTATCGCTCGCTGGATTCGCCGGATTATCAAGCAAAGGTGACGGCTATGGAAAACCGCATCGCGCTGGTTAAAGCCAAGATTGATAAACTGAACGAGAAGCTCTCCCAGCTCAACCCGTTTCATTCGATGATGCAGACCATGCACGATCTCACGCCGAATATGACCTTGCCCTCTGAGGCCGTGGCCAATGTGTGGAAGCTCTTTCCCAATCGCAGGCCGGCCAAGACGACCTCGACCAAGGCCGAAGTGGAGGCCATTCAAGGCGAGTTGAAAGACTTGCAGCAGTTGCTTTCCGAGCAGCTTCACGACCGCCAGTTCTCGCCAGAGCAAATCGGGGCGCTAATTAATCAATATGATGCCCAGCTTCATAAGGCGGAAAAGCTGATGGGCGAACTCAAACAGCAACAATCCCTTCCGTGGCCGCATGCAGCAATGGCTGGGACAAACCAGTCGTTAACGACGGCTACCGGATCTTCCCGAGCCAGATCTATTATTGTCCTTATCGGAAGAGTCAGAATCTTCTGGTTTAAACAACCCTGTGACATCGGCAAACGCACATTGCTGTTGAATTGGATCTGTTGACCTGGTGCTGCTACAATCTTTCCCGTCGGGAAAAATTCAAAAACTCGATAGGCCTTTCCATCTTGGAGATCAATCGAACCCTTTGATATACCAATGTTGATGGGATCATAGGCTTTGTTTCCATCGCAATGTCCTAAAGGTATCCCTAACAGATTTTTTGCTTTGCCATCTCGTGAAGCATGTCCCATTTTTAAATTTGTGACAGGTGTGTACACATCGCCATTTGGCATTAAATAGCCTTTTGAAAATGGCTGCTCAAAAAAACCTCCGCCTAATTCTCGTGCAACCGCAACCGCTCCTTTTGGCCATTTTTCAGGAGGAGGGGTGCTACACGAACTGAGTAAAGCCGCCCCAACACACAACAAGCGAGAAACTTTCATATCGATCTCCATAGAAAACGATTGCTTTCCACATTGATACATTCCCCTCGGTTCTGACACAAGAAATATGGAAACTTTGTTACAATGCCCGTATGCTCCGACGTTGCGTTCTTGAAAATATTGGCATTATCCAAGCCTTGGATCTGCACTTTAGCACCGGCTGATTGTTCTGACCGGTGAATCCGGCTCTGGCAAAAGCTTGCTCCTCGACGGCATCCAGAGTGTCTTTGACAAGAAAATCAACGCCAAAAGCCTCCTCCGCCATGGCAGCTCGCAAGGACGGGTGGAACTGACGTTCTCACTCGAAAACCCAGCACAACGCCAACATCTTCAAGTGATTCTGGCAGAAATCGACCTCCTTCTGGATCCCGACGACAAGACACTGAAATCCTTTCTCTCGTGAGATTTCGGCAACCAGCAGCCGCAGCCGAATCAATGGCGTCCCAGTGCCACTACAGACCTTGGCGCAGTGTATGCCCGTTATTATTGGAAATGCATGGCCAGCACGATGCCCATTCGTTGTTTTCTTCGGCAATGGCAACGGGATTGGCTGGATGGGCAAGGCGATGCAGACTTTCAAACCACCTTGCAGCACTATCGTCAGACGTATTCAGACTTGGCGGCAGCAAACGCAACTGCTCGAAACCCTCACAACCGGCCGCCGCAGACCGTGCCCGAAAACTGGATTTTCTGACCTTTCAAATTCACGAGATCGACGCCGGCTGGCCTCACCAATCCGCAAGAGGATGAGCAACTCAAGCAGCTACGCGATCGGCTTTTCTCTCACGAAAAATTACAGCAGGTACTCCAACAGTCTCAGCATGCCTTATCCGGTGAGGCCGAACATGATTTTTTATCAGCTTATCAAGCAATCCAAAAAAAATGGCGCAGTGTGAACCATCTCGACCCTGTTTTTGACACCTGGTGCGATGCGCTAGAAACCATCCAAGAGGAACATCTCACAGCTTGCCAAAGCCATTTCCAATTATCAGCAACAACTGGATGCCGAACCTGAAAATTGGGATGATCTCACCGAGCGGATTGATCTCTTGGAAAAGCTCAAACGCAAATATGCCGCCCCCCCGAAAACGATCTCGCCAGTGTGCTGGCTTTTTACCAATCTGCCTGTATAGAACGCGATGCTTTGCTCGGTCAGGCGGAACACATGACGGATTTGGAAAATCACATTGATGCGCTTTATCACGCATTAAAACAACTCGGCGAAACCCTTCGGGAGCATCGTAAAACCCTTGCTGTACGGTTTAGTACCCAGTTAACCCAACAGCTTCACGCCTTAGCCCTGCCTGCTGCGCAATTTGAAATTCATTGCACGCCACTCGACATGTTTTCTGCAAGTGGCATGGATGACATCACCTTTTACTTTTCGGCCAATGCTGGCGAACCCCTCCAACCGCTGGCGAAAGTAGCCAGTGGTGGGGAGCTTTCACGGGTCATGTTGGCACTCAAAATCCAAAGCAAGCGGATCGATCAACAAACCGATCTTTGTTCGCCAACCTTGGTTTCTCGATGAAATTGATACCGGTCTCAGTGGGGAAGCCCTGAACGCCATGGCGCAAGTAATTGCCAAACTCGCCCAACAAACTCAAATAGTTTGTATCACGCATCACCCCTTGCTTGCTGCACATGGACAACACACTGGCATCTGCAAAAACAGATGACGACTGAACAAACCACCGTTGTCGCCGAAGACGTCAGCCAATCGGAACGTCGCATGCAACTCCTCAAGCAAATGGTGGTCGGCGTGCCAGATCCGGCCAATGATCTTTCACATTGGCTAACCCCTTTGCACCAAGTTTCGTGAACTTTTCCCTGCATTCAGAGGATCTCGAAACGTCAGAAACCCGCCAAACTGGATATTATCTAGTTGGGTAATCTCTCAACAAAATGAAGCTTTATTCGGTAACTGCAAAGGACAACATAAATGGCACTGGCACATCCTTATTCACCCGCTCAGCAGAATGAAGTCGTTCGTTTTGGCATTTGTTCAAATTGATGACAAAACCCGTCGTACCCTCAAGGCATTTTCGCGCGGTGGTGTTGTCCGGATTGCCCAAGATTTTGGATGGCTTTTACGCCCATGTGCTTTCAGTGCCGGAGTTGCAAGCCAAAATCCCCGATTTGGCCATGGTGCCTCGCCTGAAGCAAGCCCAAACCGAGCATTGGTCGCATCTGTTTGAAGGGAAATTTGATGCCCAATACATGGAGCGGGTCACAGGGATTGGCAAAGCTCACGTGCGGGTGGGATTAGAGCCTCAATGGGTATATTGCAGGGTATCGGTTTGCCTTACAAGGCTTGATTGCCTTGGCCACCCAGCGTTACTGGATGCAGCCTCGTAAGTTGCTTCAGGTGATTGAAGCGCTAAATAAAGCGGTCTTTCCTAGATATGGATTTGGCCATTTCGGTCTATATCGAGACGATTATGACCGAGATTCAATCCAGCTCAACCATTGTTGGGCAGAGTGTTTCCTCTTTGCGAAATGCTTCGACGAGTATGCAAGCCAGTGCCCAAGAAGCCAGCCAACTGAGTTCGCAAGTCGCCGTCAAAAGTCAAAATGTGTCTCAAGCCGCCCAAGAGATGGTGGAGCAGATTCTCAAAACAACCCAAAAGTTCAAACCGCTGCCCAAGACGCCCTATTGGATTGGCAATCAAATGAACCAAGTCGGCGAATCGGTCAGCCAAGTGAATACCACCTTAAATGACGTCTCTAAAATCTCAGATGATATGTCTCTGGCCGTCACCAGTGTGGCTGGTGCCGTGGAAGAGCTGACGGCCTCCTTCCAAGAGGTCGCCCAAAACGCCGTTCGAGCTGCCCAGATGACCACCGATGCCACCACCGTGGCACAGGCCAACGCAAGGTGCCGTCGATCGCCTGGGGCAATCCGCTCAGGAAATCGAGCAAGTCATCGAGCTGATTAAAAACATTGCCTCGCAAACCAACCTCTTGGCCTTGAATGCCACGATTGAAGCGGCCAGTGCCGGAGAAGCCGGTAAAGGCTTTGCTGTGGTGGCGGAGTGAAGTCAAAGAATTGGCCAAGCAATCGGCCAGCGCCACGGACGAAATCCAAAGTAAGATTGGCCGCGATTCAAAGCAGTACGCACAGAAGTCGTACAATCGATCTCCCGTATTTTAGACGCCGTGCAAGAGATGAACCAAATCAACCATCTCATTGCAAGCGCAACTGAAGAACAGACGATCACCACCCAGGAAATCAGCCGAAACGTAGGACGGTCGGCACACTCTGCGCAAAGCGTCTCGGCCCAAGTTCAAGCCGTCTCTGAGACATCACAATCGTCGCGGAAACTGTCTTAAAATCCTGTGACAAGCTGCAAGAGGTCGTGAATCACTCGCAGGATTCCGCCAAACTCTGTGAAGCCCTGTCTGTCTCAGCGAAAACCACCGTGGAGGATGTTCAATACGTCGCCCAGGCGTCGAAACCATTGATGCCTCGATTGCCGAGACCGTGCAAGGCTCGCAATCTGTCACCGCTTCTGCCGGAGATCTGAGCAATCGGCAGAGAGCCTCGAATCCTTGATGAAACGGTTCCACAAATAATCCGAATAGAAGCGTGCCGTTGGACTTGCTAGAATAAGGCCATTGTCCTGCATACAAAAGGCACCCCATGTCCACGCTCGATCAACTGTTCTCTCCGCTGTCGCCGGACATTCAACCCTATCAAAAGCGTCATCGATAAGCTCACGGATAAAACTGTTCGTGGGATCACCGCGACTCCCGAAAGGTAGAAAAAGGCACTGTCTTTGTTTGCCTCATTGGCGAACATCCATGACGGGCATCAATACATTGGTCATGCCATTAAAGGGGGCTGTCGCCATTGTCGTCCAGGAAATTCGACAAGTCCCCAAGGGCCTGCTCGATACCTTTCCCGTCTATAAAGCCAGTAATACTTATACGGCCTTAGGGATGCTATCGCATCGGTTCTATGCCAAAACCCGCTGAAAAACTGCAAATGATTGCGTCACTGGCACCAATGGAAAAAACCACGGTCACACATCTCATTGAACGCATCCTTGCCGCCTCCGGTAAAAAGTCTGGCCTCATTGGCACACTGGGGTTAAAGGCGCAGATGATCACGATTACGATGATATGAAACACACCACGCCGATGGCTGTTGATCTGCAAGCCCTCTTGGCAAAACTCGTTCATGAAGGCTATGAATCCATTGCGATGGAAGTGAGTTCGCATGCATTGGATCAAGATCGGGTCTATGGCTGTGACTTTGATGTGGGCGTTTTTACCAACCTCACCCAAGATCATTTGGATTATCACAAAACCATGGCCAATTATTGTCGCGCAAAATGCAAACTCTTTCGACACTCGATGTTGATTCAGGCCGTCCCAAAAAGCCGTTATAAATCTCGATGATGAATATGCTGCCAAGTTTATTGAAGCCACGCCCACTGGGGTTGAGATTATTCGATATGGCATCCAGCATCCAGACGCCCAAGTGCGTGCCGAGTTTGTGGAATATACCATTGCCGGTGCGAGCTTCCAATGCGTGACGCCCCGAAGGCCGAACCATCATGCGTCTGCAAATTGCAGGACAGTTCGGCGTTTATAATGCCTTGGCCGCCATTGCAACCGGATATGCACTTGGGATTCCGGTAGAAACCATTAAACAGGCGATTGAAGCCGTTCCTGGAGTTCGGGGTCGGTTTGAAGTCGTCGCTCAAAATCCAGGCGTGATTGTCGATTATGCACATACTCCCGACGGCTTGCAGAATGTCTTGTCTGCCGCGCGTATTGTGATTCCAGTTGGTGGACGACTGATTACCGTCTTTGGCTGTGGTGGGGATCGGGATGCTTCCAAACGTCCGAAAATGGGACGCATTGCTGAAACACTTTCGGACGTGTTGGTCATTACCTCCGATAATCCTCGCACGGAAGATCCGCAACAAATTATCACGGAACATTTTAGCCGGGATTGAACAATTTGATGCGAGCCGCATGGACGGTAGAAGCCGACAGGCAATCGGCAATTCATCGGGCCATTGATCTCGCACAGCCTCAGGATTTAGTTGTTGTTGGCAGGAAAAGGCCATGAGGATTATCAAATCCTGGCCGATCGAACGATTCATTTTGAATGATCGAGAGGTCGTGCAGAATTACTTCAAAGCCAAAGGCAAACCCCTCAGCCCCGTGAATTGATTTTTAAAACGATTGAGAGGTCTCAATGCGAATCCACTTGTATTCAAACTCGATAAAAAAACTCTCACTTTTAAATTTACTTTTTATTATCAGCGTTATTTGTAAAAGTGGGCTGGCTTATTAATTTAATAGTGGTTTGCAAATACTGCCAGAGCAACCCTGTAAATTATATAAATTGTTTTTTGGATGATACTCAGAAAAGATTTGCAGATTATGCAAAACAAAATCACCTCAACCGAAAGTCAGTTTTCAGAGCTTCCTTATTTCAATCAAAACGATGTTAGAAATAGATGTCTTGCTGGACACAATTTTTTCTTTTGTTACGAGTCGCCAACACAGCTAGTTTTATATAAAAAATGGAACAGGAAAATTTTCACTCTATCAAAAAAGAGAAAATTAAAGATTGTACAGATTATTTATCAAAGCCTATCGTTCTGTTTCGGAAATTGAAGATGCTGCTCTTCTTAAATCCGAAGATGATTTCATTCGAGAATCTACACACTATGCAAATCAAAAAAAATAATTATTGAACACAGTAAAAATATTATTTTAAGGGATTTCATTCATTAAGACTGCCAAAAAAAGTGATTCTTCCAGTTCCTCTGGTATATATCCTATATGGAACCCCGGGTTGTCCGTAATGCATTAAATCCGTTGCAATTTCTGCAGGGATACTTCTGTCGCCAAAAGGTTTTGGATCAAAGTCGAAAATATCAAGTAATCCACTTGAATTAACAGGTACAACGTCTGCAATTACTCTATAGTTTCCGTTATTATATCGATCTATTAAGATATTTTTTAAGTTTACTGGATAAACTGCCGTAAATTTTTTCCAGAATCAGTATCCAAAAATGATGCAGTAATTTCAAATTTTGGAATTACAGGGATCCTTTATAATTCTATTTTGTTGAGTAGAGCCTTTTTTAATCCAATTTTTAATTTTGTTATTAATTTTCTCCAAATGATAGGCCGAAATTCATGCCAATCGATTTTGCTCATATCGACTTCAACGGGTTGGCCTTTTCCCAGTCTCCAGTGAAGTAGTGCTCTAGAAAGGTTAATTTTTCAGTGTATAAGCGGGGCTGATTAGAGGGTACTTCATCTATTGGAAACTCCCCCATCCAAATTCGTTCTTTATTGCCGATCTTGTCTTTCTGAACAGGACTGACTAATGCTGCCAATGGGCTGGCTAAACGCATGGAAGAGGTAACATCCATGTACTCGCTATCGGTTTTTGGATAACTTTTTCTACAAATTCTTTGGCGACAGCAGCTTCAAAAATTTGTTTGGGTATGGCCGGATTCAAACGCTCATGAAGCGATTTTTCATGATGAGCAGGCGGTTTCTTTTTTCTTGGTGGAGCTTTTGGGTTCTTGAGGCATTCGCCAATCGACAGGCATTGGGGATGGGTTGGGTACTCTCGAATGGACGGATTGAAGGCGGGTGGAGTCAAACAGTTCAGGCGTCTCAGGCAGCATGGAGCGTTGATAGGTATTCCACGCCATTTATACGAATTGAGTGGAAATACAAATTTGTCTAAGATATAATACAAAAAAAAAATTATTTAGGTTACTCGTTATGTTCTTATGGCTATTAAAATTCGTTAAAAATAAGCTGACATGGCTGTTTTTTATTGTTTGGTTTATTTGGTTTTGCCTTTGGTTTTTTCTTTGGTTATCGTTTATTGTGATTCTGAGAAATTTTATGCTGATCATCCCGCTGAATATTTACAAATGTTAGTTGATAGTTCTCAAAATGATTTTTTAGAATATACAAAAAAAAATAAATTGAATCGGAAAAATTTTTTAGAATTTCCCTATTTTAATCAAAATGATAGTACTGACTTTTGCATGGCTGGCTTTTGTTTTTTCTTTTGTTATGAGTCACCAACGCAACTCGTTTTGCATCAAGACTGTAAGGAAAAATTCACAACCTATAGTAAAAAAAGATATTCCAAATTGTACCGAGCTGTTTGTTAAAACTTATGATTCAGGTACGCAAATTGAGGATAGTTCTGTTCGTAAATCTGAAGATAATTTTGTGCGCACGTCCACCTACTATGCAAGCAGAAAGGAATATTGTTGAATATAGTAAAAGATTTAGTTATAACGGATTTTATTCATTGAGATTACCAAAGAATTGTATTTTTCCTACTCCTATTCCATAGATACTATATGGAACACCAGGCTGCTTGTTGTGCACCAAGCGAGTTATTTTTTCTGCATCCTGTTTTTCTTTTTCCATCTGGCTTTGGATCGAAGTTATAAATATCCAGTAATCTACTTGAATTGAGGGGGATAATATCTGCAGTCACTCTATAATATTTTATATTAAATTGTTCTATTATGACATTTTTTAAATTTACAACTAAACTTCCATAAATTTTTCCAGAATTGGTATCCAAGAATGATGAAGTAATTCCAAACTTATGAATCAAAGGAATAATTATGGTTCTACTTGACCTAGTTGGATTTTTTTGACTTGGTCTCTTATTTTATCGGTAATTTTTTCCAAACTAATCGGTCGAAATTCATGCCAATCGATCTGACTCATGTCAACCTCGACGGGTTGGCCTTTGCCCATTCGCCAATGCAGTAGGGCGCCGAGAGGGGATAGTTTTTCAGTATATAAGCGTGGTTGATTGGAAGGAACTTTATCTATTGGAAACTCCCTTTCCAAGTGTGATTTTTTCCACCAATACGACCACTTCGGGTTGGTTTGGCTAAGTCTATAATTGCAGTTGGTAGTGTTTTTCCTTTCATTAAGGATGGTATTATCCATTCTGTTATCGCTTCCTGAGCAAGAGCTTCTTCAAAGCGTTGCCTTGGCTGAACTGGGTTCAAACGCTCATGAAGCGATTTCTCATGATGAGCAGGCGGTTTCTTTTTCTTGGTGGAGCTTTTGGGTTGCTGATGCACACGCCAGTCTAAGGCATTTGGGACAGGCGGCGTATTAGATAACGGACTTAAGGAATGCGGTGCGGGTTCAAAAGCCGTTGGGACTTCTGGTAAAATCGACCGTTGATAGGTGTTCCATGCGGCCTGCTGATTCACATGCGGTGGTTGTTGGGCAATCCGCCGGCTCGCCGTCAGTGCATCCACCCCTAAGGCGGCCAAGGCATTGCCATAGCCAATCCCGTTGACTTCCGCACCCGACTGCCGATCCTCTTGCCACGGCGAAATCGGCTCACTGGAAAGCTTAATTTTTTCACGACGCAACAAGGGCTTTTCTTGGAAAACATTCCACGAGCCATCGGCTTGAAAATGACTGTCCACATCATCCAAAACGTTTCGCTGTGAACGATACCCACGTTCACGCCCAATATAATCTTGAATTTCAAACACATAATCATCAAGCAAATCTCGTGTAAAATCTCCAACCTGCCTGGCTTTATCCCACCAGCTTGAGCGAAGCCGAGGTTCAAAAGATTGAAGCCGTCCCCATGCCTCTGTTGAAAGTTGAAATTCTGGTTCCATCGATTTGACCCTTCGATTTTGTGGTAGAAATTTATCTTGCCTTTTTTTATCAGATTTGGCAAGGTTTTTTAGGACTCTCCAAAACGCTATTTTTTAATGTTTTACAGTATGCTGATTTTAGATTTTCATTCTTTTGTATTTTGTCATTTTAGGGGCCACTTTTAGGTGCTTGTAAAAAGAAGCTAAGCAGCCTTCCATTTCTCCTGTGAAGCATTCATAATAGAGGGGTTGCGTGTACTAGGGGGGCAATGTGCCCAAGGATTCAACCGTCAGATGACGCCTGCAATTAACCTATCACAAGCACCACCTGTCTTAGATCCGACCATTCCGGTTCACTTTATTGGTATCGGTGGGATTGGGATGAGTGGACTCGCCAAGGTGCTTTTGCAACAGGGGTTTACAGTCAGTGGTTCGGATCAAAAGTCCAGTGCCATGCTCGATACGCTGCGTGACTTGGGTGGAACTATTGCTGACCACCATGCCGCCGAGAACCTCCCAAAGACAGGGGTTGTGATTGCCTCAACGGCCATCCCTACCGATAATCCAGAGTGGATCGAAGCCAATCGCCAAAATCGCAGCATTTATCATCGTTCTCATTTGCTCAATGCCCTAATGCGTCATCATCAACAAAGTATTGGCTTGTCTGGGACGCACGGAAAAACCACGATGACCGGCATGACCGGCATGGTTTTAGAAGCAGGTGGCCTCGATCCCACGATTGTGGCCGGTGGGCTGATGCCTGAACCTTTCTTGACGAATGCCAAAGCCAGTCAGACGAATCGTTTGATGGTTGCAGAATTAGACGAGTCCGACGGGACGATTGTTCAATATCAGCCGACACTCAGCGTGATTGCCAACCTTGAGCTTGATCATCCTGATCATTTTACCGACGGCTTAGCGGCAGTGATACGGACATTTGAGCAATTTTTATCGGGCTTGGATCGTCAACACACCGTTTTATTTAATCTCGATGATCCCAACATCGCAGGACTTTATGAGCGATACCGTCATCCTGTTCGGGCGATTCGCTGTTTTCCAAGCGAACGGCCGGATTTTATCGATGCAGATACCTTTTGGTTGAGTGACCCGCAAGTCCACCCCGAAGGCGGGTATCAGGCGGATTGTTTTTATGGGCGTGAGCGTCTGGGGCAAATCTGGTTGCAGGTTCCTGGGTTGCATAATCTGGCGAACGCCTTGTTTGCCGTAGCGATTGGGACACTTTACGAAATCCCGTTTGAAACCATTCGACGCACGCTAGAAAACTTTCGTGGGATGGGGCGTCGTTTTGAGCAATTGGGAAAAGTAAATGGGGCAAGGCTGATCGATGATTATGCGCATCACCCCACCGAAGTGATGGCCACGCTTAAAGCAGCTAGAGAGTTTAATCGCTATTGCGGGCGTGTGATTGCTGTTTTTCAACCGCATCGTTATGGTCGCCTTAAAACCTTGTGGGATGATTTTTTAGCGGCTTTTGATGATGCGGATGAAGTCATTATTTTAGATGTGTATGCTGCGGGAGAATCACCTATCGAAGACGTCAATGGTGAATCATTTGCCAAAGCCCTTGCTCAAAGGCATCCACAGGCAGAGTATTGGCCGAGCGCGCAATGGGAATTGGTGGAAGCACGTCTGGCAACCTTGCTGACTGACGGGGATTTGTTGATCACGATGGGTGCAGGGGATATCACGCATTTGGGGCGTCGCCTCTTGCAAGCCCAACAGGTTGTTGCTTCATGAGCGAATCGGTTTTTGGGTATCAATATTCCAGCTATCGTGTCGGCGGTATTATTGACCAGCCTTGCTTTCCAACCACCTTAGAAGAAGCCATTGCGATGCTCAATCACATCCGTGAAACCAAAACGCCATTAACTGTTCTAGGTCGTGGGTCGAACACCATCATTGCCTCGCAAGGCATTCGGGGCGCAACGTTTCTCGCAAAACGGCTGATGTTTCTCGAAGAAAAAACGCCAAACACATTATTAATTGGCGCTGGGATGCCGCTGGCAAAAGTTTGTAAAATTGCACAAGATCGTCATTTATCGGGTGTGGAGTTTATGATTGGGATTCCAGGAACTTTAGGCGGTGCAGTCACGATGAACGCGGGTGCAATGGGGCAAGAAACGGCGGAAACCTTGGACTTTGCCATTCTCTATAATTTAGAATCCGGCGATATCGAGACGTGGACGGCAGAAGCGTTGGCATTTTCTTACCGTAACAGCGCCATTGATCCGCAAAAACGAATTGTTCTTGCTGCACAACTGACGATGCAATCCGGTGATCCTCAACACATTGAACAATTAATTCGAGAAAGCCTCACATTTCGGCAAACGCACCATCCCAAAGAGCCCAATGGTGGGAGTGTCTTTAAAAAATCCATCTCCTGATCAACCGGTTGGCCGTTTACTGGATCAAACAGGAGCAAAGTCTTGGGTGGAAGGCGGCGCAAGCGTGAGTCCACTACATGCGAATTTTATTGTCAATACCGGAACGGCGACTTCAACGGATATTCTGCGTTTGATGATGCGAATGAAAACGTGTTTAGCCGAACGTTATGGCATTGACGCGCATCCAGAAAATCGATTTTTGGGCGATGCAACGGATGAAGAGCGTGATTTATGGCTCGCGCTGACCGGCCAGCCCGTTCCCCGTGGGCAAGTGTTTGAGAGGTTGGCGTCATGAATCACACCACGCGCATTGGTGTCCTGTGTGGCGGACTCTCCGGTGAACGGGAGGTTTCGCTTCGTTCCGGTAAAAACTGTTTTGATGCTTTATTACGACTGGGATATCACAATACGATTTTAATTGATGTTGATCGGGATATTGCACAAACCTTGCGTGCCGAAAGAATTGATGTCGCGTTTATAGCGTTACACGGGCGATATGGTGAAGATGGCTGCATTCAAGGCTTATTGGAAATAATGGGAATCCCCTACACCGGCAATGGGGTGATGGCGAGCGCCATTGCAATGGACAAAACCATGTCCAAAGCGGTTTTTGAAAAAGCGGGTTTTGCCGACGATTCCATCGATCACATTTTCTACCGCTCAAATCAAAGCAAATGACTTGGATTTACCGCCTTACATTACGTTTCCTGTGATGGTTAAGCCGGCTTCTGAAGGCTCCAGTATTGGTATGACGAAAGTTGAGCAACTTACGGATTTACCATCGGCGATTCAAACGGCGACTCAACATAGCGAATCGGTGATGGTGGAAAATTATTTATCCGGACAGTCCATTACGGTTGGCGTTTTTGAAAAAGACGGACAAACACATGTCACACCCATTCTCGAGTTGCGTCCGGTAAAATCAGAGTGGTACGATCTGGAAGCCAAATACACCCCGGGTGCCACCGAGTTTATTTTGCCTGCGGAAATTGATCCGATGACCACTCGAAACATACAAGATGTCACACTCAAAGCACATCAGGCCATTGGCTGTCGAGGCTTATCCCGAACCGATTTTATTGTCACGTCGGATCGACAATTTTATATTTTGGAAATTAATACCGCCCCTGGAATGACCGATTTGAGCGATTTGCCCGCCCAAGCCAAAGCCATGGGCGTTTCCTATGACCAATTGGTTGAAGCGATTTTAAATACCGCCACATGTCTACCAGTCAATCAACCCTTGGTGAATGCCCATGGCTGAGTTTCAAGAACATAATCAAAATCTTTTATCGGATCCCGCGCTCGAAGCATTAACATCGGTGACGGAACAAGAATTTGAAGGCTTACGAGACGCTGAGATCCCTGTGATCGAACCCATTACCGATCCCATTGAAATGGTAATTGAACAAACCATCGCCCTGCTCGAAAATGCGATGCCTGTTGAATCTGCCGTGCCGCAACGTTCGAGACGCAATCGGCAACAATCCATACGGCAAACCAGAACCCGTCAAGAAAGTTTCATGCAACGCCGTCGTCGAGAAAAACGCCGCAAGCGTGCCTTTGGATTTATTCGATTTTTTGCGCGTTTGTTGATGTTACTCCTGATGATTGTTGGATTGTGGTGGCTCTCACAAGCCTCGTTTTGGAAGGTATCACGACAAAATCTATCCATTCAAGGTTCACCCTTAATTTCACAAAAAATTATGGCATCATTTTTGCCAGAATCCACAATGTTATACCGGTTTAATCCGGCTCAACTGGATCAACAGTTACAAAAGCGTTATCCTTTTATTGAGAAAGCCGTAGTTCGACGCCGTATTTTTCCGCAACCAGGGATTGATATCTGGATTCAGGAAAAACCGGTCTGGGCTGTTTTTACCACTGCAACGGGAAACCCATTAGCAATGGCCCATCCGAATGGTCGTTTTTCACCGTGGCCTCAATTGTTGGGTCAAACTTTACCACCGCAATTTCTGAAACTGCATCACGACCCTACGAAAATCATGGTCACCAGTGGGCAGGTGATTCCCCCAAAAATGCGTCAGCGACTTTTAAAATTGGTTGAATTTGCCCGTTCTCAGCCACAAATTTTGTCGCTTCAGGCCATTGATTACCATCAAGAAAATGACGTTCGTTTGTTATTTTCTCAAGCTGAAGTTCGGATGGGTCGTCTAGATCAAGGGTTTCTGAAGCGGATTCAACCCCTGTTTACCATCTGGCCCAGTATTGAAAAGCGTCGAGGCGAGATTCAATATATTGATATGCGCTGGCAACAACAAATCCTTCTCAAAAAGAAATCTGGTCACTTCGATGAACAACAGACTCCTTAGTCATCCATGCTAAATAAACCGTTTGTTTTACAAAGCGATTATGCCCCGTCTGGGGATCAGCCCGATGCCATTGCAAAGCTCACACAAGGGCTACAAGATGGCCTTGCTTCGCAAACATTATTAGGGGTAACCGGTTCTGGAAAAACCTTCACGATGGCCAATGTAATTCAGCAAGTGCAACGTCCCAGCTTAGTGATTGCCCATAATAAAACACTGGCGGCACAGCTTTATAATGAACTCAAAGGCTTTTTCCCTGAAAATAGCGTCGAATATTTCATCAGTTATTACGATTATTACCAACCCGAAGCCTATATCGCCCGAACCGATACCTATATTGAAAAAGAAGCACAAATCAATGATGAAATTGATCGCCTTCGTCACAGTGCCACTAGAACACTTTTTGAGCGTCGCGACACGATTGTCGTTGCCAGCGTCAGTTGTATTTATGGACTTGGAATGCCTGAAAATTATTTTAATGCAGCGATTCGGATTCAAATCGGGATGGAAATGGATCGCCAAGACTTTCTCAGAAAATTGGTACGGAATTATTATTCTCGCAGTGATGTTCAGCTCAACCGCTCTTCGTTTCGCGTCCGAGGCGATGTCGTAGAAGTTCATCCAGCATACGAAGAGCGGTTGATTCGTCTTGAATTTTTTGGCGATGAGGTCGAACGTATTTCGATTTTAGATCCGGAAACTGGGGAGATTTTTAATTTTTTAGAAGAGGTCGTGATTTATCCAGCAAAACATTATGTCGCTGATGATTCTGATACTGAAAGAGCCTTACTTCAAATCCAAGCAGAATTGGCGGAGCGATTACAAGAATTACGTGATCAAAATAAGTTGATTGAAGCGCAACGTTTGGAACAACGCACCGAACGCGATATCGAAATGATTCGGGAAGTGGGGTATTGCAACGGGATTGAAAATTACTCTCGTATTTTTGACAATCGACTTCCAGGCACGCCACCTCGAACGTTGATTGATTATTTCTCTTCAGATTTTTTATTATTTATCGATGAGTCTCACGTTACGTTACCGCAATTGCGGGGGATGTATAACGGCGATAAGTCTCGTAAGGATAATCTCGTCGATTACGGCTTTCGTTTGCCCTGTGCCAGAGACAATCGCCCGCTCAAGTTTGAAGAGTTTTGGGAACGGATTGGTCAGCGTATTTATGTTTCGGCGACGCCAGCCAAGTTTGAACTGAATGACTCACAACAAGTGGTTGAGCAAATTATACGTCCGACGGGCTTACTCGATCCAGAAATTGAAATTCGTCCAACGCAACATCAAGTGGATCAATTACTGGTTGAAATTAAACAACGTGCTGCAGATCATGAGCGGGTACTGATTACCACGCTGACCAAGCGTATGGCAGAAGATTTAACCGATTATCTGAAGAATATTGGCATCAAGGTGCAATATGTTCACAGCGATATTAAACCCCTCGAACGCGTCAGTATTTTGCGAGATCTCCGGCTGGGCGAATTTGATGTGCTCATAGGTGTGAATTTACTTCGCGAAGGTCTCGATCTCCCTGAAGTCACCCTGGTGGCGATTATGGATGCTGACAAGGAAGGGTTTTTGCGTTCTGAATCGAGTTTAATTCAAACCATTGGACGAGCTGCTCGAAATTCGACAGGCAAGGTAATACTTTTTGCCAACACCATCACGGATTCCATGCAACGAGCCATAGATGAAACCCAACGTCGTCGAGAGCGACAAATAGCCTATAATACCGAACATGGCATCACACCAACGACCATCCAAAAAGCGATTCACAATAACTTGTTGGACTTGGTCGGACAAGTCGCTGACCAAGAAGCGCTGCAAGCTCAGAGATTACAGGAAGAAGTGGCACAAATTGGTCACGATAAATTACCGGCCCTCATCGAAGAAATGGAAGTCCAAATGCGAGAAGCGGCCAAAATGTTGGCCTTTGAAAAAGCGGCTGCTTTGCGCGATCAAATGCTCGCCATGCGGGCGCTTTTGGAAGACAATAAAGCGACGTCTCAATCATAAAGGCTCTCGATATGACCGCTCCTGCATTGACGCAATCCGCATCCCGCTTCACGTTTCCTGAAACCGCAACGGCCATTGGCCTCGATATTGGTGGCACAAAACTTGCCGCTGCAGCGTTTTCCGCTAAATCTGGCTTGTCTGAAGCGGCCGTGGTTCCGACGCCAAAAGTTGGTGCAGATTTTATTGCGGCCATTGACGGGTTGATTCACCCCCTCCTTGCGTCTGACAACCCTAAACCACAGTGCTTGGGGATTGCCTCTGCAGGTACCGTCGATAGTGATGCCGGAAAAATCACAGGATCCACGGGGAATCTCCCAGCACTCAAAGAGATACCAGACCTCGTGCAGCAATTACAAACCCGCTTAGGCATCCCAGTTTTTATCGAAAACGATGCCAATGCCGCCGCTTACGGAGAAGCCAAAATCGGCGCAGGGCAAGGGATTTCCAATGTCTTGATGATTACGCTGGGAACTGGCATTGGCGGCGGGATCATTATCCAAAATCAACTATATCGTGGTGCTCAGTTTTGTGCGGCCGAAGTGGGGCATATTGCGATTTCGACCGATAAAAAACGTCTCTGTACATGCGGTCGCTGGGATTGCTGGGAGGCCTATGGCTCCGGCACGGGGATGGGCCAAACCGCTCGTCTGGAATTGCAACAATCCGCTCAAGCAGACTACTCCGTGATGCTCAGCAGTGGCAAAACCATCGAGCAAATTACCACTCAGGATGTGATTGAAGCCTGGAAAAAAGGCGATGAAGTTGCTATCAAGATTCGCGATCATTGGCACGAACATGTGGCCTTGGGTTTGGCTGGCGTGATTAATATTTTGGATCCGCAAATCACGGTCATTAGCGGTGGAATGGGTAAGTACGTGGATTACCCCCGATTGACCGTCCTGACGCAAGAACGCACCATGCGCACCCCGATTAAAATTGTGCCTGCCACGCTAGAAAATCAAGCGGGCATGGTTGGGGCTGCCATTATTGCATTGGAAAAATTTCACGCCTAATGAAGCAACGACTCCGTGCTAAAAAGTCTTATGGCCAGCATTTTTTGAATTCACCGCAGACGGTTGAAACAATCATTCATTGCATTCGTGACTATCATCTTCCCATTTTTGAGATTGGTCCTGGAACGGGAATCCTGACCGAAGCCCTCTTAGCGACCGGACAACCCGTCACCGCCGTGGAATTGGATCCCCGCATGGTGACGCATCTCCAAAAACGTTTTGCGGAGGTCTCTGCATTTCAACTCTATGATGGCGATATTTTACAACTCCCCATTGAATCGCTTCTCCCCGAAAAAGCGGTGATTGTCGGGAATATTCCCTATAACATCACCGGCCCGCTTTTATTTCGATTGTTGGGCGAGTTGGATCAAATGGATTACGAAATTCGACAACGGGTGCCCTTGATTGTGCTGATGGTTCAAGCCGAAGTGGCGGATCGCCTGCTCGCCAAACCAGGCACCAGTGATTATGGACAATTAAGCCTCCATGCGAAGTTTTGGTGGGAGATTTCACCGCTGTGTTTTGTCAGCCGAAAAGATTTTCTGCCGCCACCCAAAGTGGATTCGATGGTGTTGACCTTTCAACCACGTTCAAATCCGTTGATTTCATGTCAGGATTTATCAGCACTCTCAAAGCTGATCAAAGTGAGTTTCCAACATCGACGCAAAACGCTGTGGAATAATTTAAAAATGTCTTCTCTGTTTTCACTCGATCAACTGAATTCTGCTTGGAAAAAACAGGGGCTGACTGAAAATTGCCGTCCCCAAGAACTTTCAATCGAAGCGTATGGAGCTTTAAGTGATGCGTTATCAGGTTGAAGCCCCTGCAAAAATCAATCCCATCTTGTATTTGGGTGAGAAACGATCGGATGGGTATCATGAGGTTCAATTTATTCTGCAGACGATTGCATTGGCAGATCGCCTATCAGTCTCATTTTCGGATACGGCTTCTGGGGTTCGCTTTTCCTGTTCTGATCCTCAACTCACCGGCCACGATAATTTAGCATCTCAAGCATTCACGGGTTTTTACCAAGATTTTTTATCAAAGCCGCTTCCCAATTGTGAAATTTATCTCGAAAAACACATTCCCGTTCAAGCGGGCTTGGGCGGTGGTAGCGCTGATGCAGCGGCGATGCTCAGAATCCTCGCGCACCATGAAGGCATCGATCCGCTTGATCCAGACTTAGTGACACTTGCAGCACAATTGGGGTCGGATGTGCCGTTTTTTTTATACGGGGGGACTGCACTGGCAACGGGTCGAGGCGAACAGATTGAACCGATTTCGCCCTGGCCAACGCAATCGTTATTACTGTGTAAACCCGCTGAAGGTATCTCAACACCAGAAGCGTATCGGGCATGGTCAAATTGGTCGCAAAAACGTTCTGCTTTTCCCAATCGAAATTGGCAGGAAAACCAGTTATCTCCTCCAGATTTTCACAATGATTTTACAAACTGCCTGCGTCAGACGTTTCCATTTTTAGATCAGCTTTGGCAAACGCTTGAAGCCTTTTCGTTACCCATGCTGTTGTGTGGCAGTGGTCCAACAATTGCGATGTTTGGTGAGCGAGTATTGTTGAAGACACTTTCACAGACATTACCCGCAACACTCTGGTATCAGCAGACCCACTTCATACACACTTTACCTGTAATCATTGGTGAATCTGAATAAAAATTTCTAATCTATTATTTTCGTGTGCACCCTAATAAGGTGATAATTCTCCAACTTCTAATTTGAACGAATTGAAAATATTCAGCCAACTATGTATACTCTTACTGTAATTCTTGGAGACTTTTATGAAAACTTTCCTTATCGTTTTTGGCATTGGCTTGTTGGGGCTTATTCTATTGATTGGTCTCGGATTATGGATTTTTCAGAAAGATGAAGAAAAATACTTAAGCCTTTCGATGGAAGAGTTTTTGAGTTCTGAAACAAGATTTGCACAAAATAGATTAGTACAATATTGTCAAAATAATGGCATTGATAGAAGTACTTTGTCAAAGTATCCTACTTTTACCCAAAGTATTGCTTGGGAAAATTGTGAAGGGGTTCGTCCTTGTGCAACATTTTGTTGGGAATCTAATCAATATTTTTTATTTTATATTCCAGGAGAAAATCCTTTAGAGCCTGACAATGTTAAATATTTTAAAAGATATAAAAAAGAAAGTTCTCTGACTTGTAAAAACTCATTTAACAAACTCTTAGAAAAGGAAAACATTTATGAAATAGAGGAGCTTAAGAAAAAGGAAAATATTGGAATTGCAAGCCCTGAAGGTCTAAAAAAATATTCAGAGCTATGGTAAAATCCCAATATATTCAAACATACTTTCTCCGCTCGCATAGATTTTAAATGGAACCCCCGGCTGATTGTAATGAACAAGTCGAGTGATTGCTTCAAAAAATTCGTTCCGATGGCTATCGTTACTAATATTAAAATCGTAGAAATCTAAATATTTTATTTTACTTGAGGGTGTAATAATACCTTTTACATAATAAAGAGATGAATACTTAAAAAATTTTAATTCCAAGACTTTTAAATCAACTGTCACATCACCATAAGTTAAATGTTCATTCGTTCCTTTTATAGGGGTTAAGACTACATTTTTGAAAACACGATTTTTTGAGGTCTTTATATCAAGTAAGATGACTTTTTCCTCGTTGAGTTTTTGTTTTAAATATTTAGTAATTGGATTTGAGTGATAGAGATTGAATTTTTTCCAATTGATTTTATCCATCTTCACTTCAACTGGTTCGCCTTTCCCAAATCGCCAATGAGAAAAAGCAGTTAAGAAATTTAAATCTTCAACAACTAATTTTGGTTGGTTTTTAGGAACTTTATCTATTGAAAACTCCCCTTTCCAAGTGTGATTTTTTCCACCAATACTACCACTTCGGGTTGGTTTGGCTAAGTTCGTAAGAGGCCTGATTAAACTCATTGGAAGAGGTGAGGTGGCAACATCCCTCAATGCCTCCCATCCCCATTCATTCAAAACTTCTTGTGCAACCGTTTCTTCAAAATTGTATTTGGGTTTAACGGGGTTCAATCGTTCATGAAGCGATTTCTCATGATGAGCAGGCAGTTTCCTTTTCTTGGCGGAGCGTTTGGACTGCTGAGGGACACGCCAATCCAAGGCATTGAGAACGGGCGGTGTATTGGCCAACGGACTCATGGGATGCGGCGCGGGTTCAAAAGCCTTTGGGGCTTCTGGGATCATTGCCTGTTGATAGGTGTTCCATGCGGCCTGCTGATTCACATGCGGTGGTTGCTGAGCAATCTTTCGACTCGCTGTCAGTGCATCTACCCCCAAGGCGGCCAAGGCATTGCCATACCCAATCCCGTTGACTTCCGCCCCTGACTGCTGATCCCCATGCCACGGGGAAATCGGCTCACTCGTGAGTTTGATTTTTTCACGACGTAAAGGCGGCGTTCCATGGAAAACATTCCACGAACCATCGGTTTGGAAATGACTGTCCACATCCTCCAAAACAGTTTGCTCAGAACGATAGCCTCGCTCACGGGCAACGTAATCTTGAATCTCAAAGACATAGTCACTCAGCACATCCCGTGCGAAACCCGCAAATTGATTGGCTTTTTGCCACCCACTCGTCCGAAGCTGAGACTCAAATGATTGCGGCCGCCCCCAAGCCTCCGCTGAAAGTTGAAAATCAGGTTCCATTTATTTTCCCATTCGATTGATTCTCGCTAAAAACCTATCATGCATTTTTTTAGCGGGTTTGACAATCTTTTTTAGGAAACCGGATAAACTCGTTTTTAAGCTTTTTTATTTTTTTAAATTCCTCATTTATGTAAAATCTCGGTTTCTAATATCCAATATGAATAAAAATAGTGGCAATATCGTCCCACCCCCCTCCCTAAAGGAAGGGGAGAGTTTACGGAGGAAATTATCCGCCATTTCAAATCTAAACTGGTATGACGCTTAGAGCTTGGGATCTGCTTTAACTTCTGTCACAAACTAGCATCAAGTGGCTCTTGACTTGTTTTTATCCATTAAATGGATTTGGAGTGCGCCGTATGAGTCTAGTTGGTAAACGGTTATCGTTGCCCACCCAATCAGAACAGCCTGTCAATCAGGTGATTACCGATGTGATGGCCGCCGAACTCAATCTCACCTTTTTTGCCCGTCGGGCTGGTGAAACCTCTTCGACCTACCAAACTGCTTTATCAGACTTTGCACAGATGTGGGAAAAACTCAAATCACTCCGCGATCCCAGCGAATTTATTTAAGCGTCTCAATCGATAAGGCTTTATTCGCCAATTGGCCACAGGCCGCAGCGATATCCACGCCACGCTCAATGCGAATGGTGACTTTACGACCACTGATCTCAGAAACCGCCCGTTGAAAGCGGAAAATCGACTCCCGAGACGGGCGAAAATAACCGTATTGCTCGCCAATCGGGTTGTAAGGAATCAAATTGATATTGCAGTGCAGCGTCTTAAGTAAGTGTCCGAGAGCCACGCCTTGGGCTTCGCTATCATTGACGCCCGCCAAGAGAATGTATTCAATCGTGACCCGACGTCGGGTGTGGCGGGTGTAATCGTGGAGCGTCCGCATCAAATCCGCAATGGGGTATTTCTGGTTAATCGGCATAAAGCGATTGCGGGTTTCATCATCCGGCGCATGCAGCGAAAGGGCGAGCGTCAGTTGGCGATTCTCCTGTGCCAGTCGCTCCATTCCAGGGATAATACCCGAAGTCGAGATCGTGATGTGTCGCATGCCAATCTCTGCCGATTGGTTCAGGATTTCGATGGCGCCCATGGTGTTGTCATAGT
Source organism: Ottelia alismoides (assembly GCA_037367405.1). Taxonomy (NCBI): domain Eukaryota; kingdom Viridiplantae; phylum Streptophyta; class Magnoliopsida; order Alismatales; family Hydrocharitaceae; genus Ottelia; species Ottelia alismoides. Next base: position 8,277 of record JAZKJV010007932.1, on the reverse strand, counting down.
TGAGCAGCGGTTCCCCTTGCCCCATAAAGACGATATTGCGCACCCGCTGCCCGCTATCGCTTTGGGCATAGATCAGCTGATCGACAATCTCTGGCACAGTCAGATTCCGCTTGAAGCCGAGCTTCCCCGTGGCACAAAAATCACAGTTGACGGCACATCCCACCTGCGTGCTGAGGCAGATGGCATGCGTTTCCCGCTCTTCAAAAAACATCAACACGGATTCAACCGTCTGACCATCGGGCAGAGCAAAGAGATACTTGATCGTGCCATCCGCACTGGCTTGCTTTTCAGCAATCGACAAGGGCCCCACTTGCGGATGATGGGCTTGTAGTTTCTCCCGCAAGGATTTTGCCAGATTGGTCATCCCCTGATAGTCCCGCTGGCAATGAACATAGAGCCATTGATGCAGTTGCTGCGCCCGAAAACGAGGCTCTTCCAAGGCCGTCACCATGGCCTGAAGCTCCGAGAGCGACTGGCCAATCAAGGGTTTTGCAGTTGTGGGCAGTGTTGCCATCGAGACGCATTCCAAATAAGGACATTACTGATTACGGTAACCAAGTCCCCGCACGATGGCAAATTGCCTGATGAAACCCCACAAACCCAGGCCATGCTTGTGCTAACTTAGAAAAATAGTGCCCGTTTCAAAGGAGAGCCTGTCATGACAACAACCATTCGCGTGGCCCATAGCCCCGATAGTGATGATGCCTTTATGTTCTGGGCCTTGGCCCACAACAAGGTGGATACCGAAGGACTCGTCTTTGAGCATCACCTGTCGGATATTCAAACCCTCAACGAGGAAGCGCTCAAAGGCACGTATGAACTCACGGCCATTTCTTACTTTGCCTATCCCTTTATTCAAGACAAATACGCCCTGCTCTCGTGCGGATCGAGCGTGGGCGATAAATACGGCCCCGTCTTGGTCTCCAAGACGCCGATGAGCAAGTCGGATCTGGCAAACAAAGTGATTGCCATCCCAGGGGAACGCACCACCGCCTATCTGGCCCTCAAAATCTGGTATCCGGACGTTCAAACCGAGGTCGTCCCCTTTGATCAGATTTTGGATCGCATCGCCGATGGCACCTATGTCGCCGGTCTGATCATTCACGAAGGCCAATTGACCTACAAACAGGAAGGCTTCCACAAGATTGTGGACTTGGGTGAATGGTGGTTCGAGGAATGCAATCTGACGCTTCCCTTGGGTGGTAATGCGATTCGCCGCGACTTAGGCGAGGAAACCATCCAAAAAGTGGCACGCGTCTTATATCGTAGCATTGCAACCGGCTTGGCGCATCGGGAAGAAGCCATTGCTTATGCCAAAACCTTTGGGCGAGGCCTGCCGGATGAGCTGGTGGATCGCTTTGTCGGAATGTATGTCAATGACATGACCCTGGAAGCCGATATGGAAATCCAAAAAGCCGTTCGATTGCTGCTGTTCCGAGGGTATGGGATTGGCCTATTACCCGAAAAGCCTGAAGTGCAGTTTATTCGCCCCGAACAATTGGAACAAACGCCCGCTTTGGCTTAAAGAGCCTGAGTCGTCTGGGTATCAAACCAATTGAGGCGAGCCAGATCTAAGGATAGCGTCAAAGACGCTCCTTCTTGGACAAGCTGATCCGCTGGGAGATTGGCACTGAGCTCTTGGCCTTGCCAGTGAAAATGCACCAACTGCGTCGGCCCCAATTGCTCCACGAGGGTTGGCGTGATGACAATTGTCATCCCGTCTTGGCTTTGCAAACTGAACTGTTCAGGACGAATCCCCACCGTGACTTGGCGATGCTCTGGGACGGTGATGCCGCTTGGAAATGCTAACGTTGCGCCTTCTGCCAAGTAAAGGTGCTGCTCAACAACCTGACCGGAGAGCATCGCAATTTGCCCCATGAAACTGGCGACAAACTGATTTTTCGGGTGATGATACACCTCGCTTGGCGTGCCAATTTGTTGAACCCGTCCTTGAGATAACACCACCAGCCGATCCCCCATGGTCATCGCCTCGGTTTGATCGTGGGTCACATAGATTGTCGTGGCATTGAGACGGCGATGCAGTTTGAGAATCTCCGTCCGCATATGCACCCGCAGCTTGGCATCAAGATTGGAAAGTGGTTCATCCATCAGAAATACTTGCGGATTACGCACAATAGCACGCCCCAAGGCAACCCGCTGACGTTGTCCGCCAGACAATTCTTTGGGTTTGCGTTGCAGGAGCGGCTCCAAATCCAGAATCTTGGCGGCATCTAAGACACGGGTCTGAATGTCCGCCTTGGGGGTTTTCCGCATCTTGAGGCCAAAGGCCATGTTGTCAAAGACAGACATATGCGGATACAAGGCATAACTCTGAAAGACCATCGCAATATCGCGATCCTTGGGTGGAACGTCATTGACGACTTGCTCCCCAATGCGGATTTGCCCTGTAGTGGGGGTTTCTAAGCCAGCTAACATACGCAAGACCGTGGATTTTCCGCAGCCACTGGGACCGACCAGCACAATAAACTCGTGCGGATCGATGGTGAGATCCAGCGCATCAATGACCCGGGTTTGTCCCGTGGGGTGATCAAACGCTTTGGAAATGCCCTGAAACGAAACCGAAGCCATCACGTTAATCCTTGTAAGGCAGCCAGTTGCTGCTTCATCTCAAAAAAGCATTGTACAACGATGGCATCCGTATCAATGAGTCGAGATCCATCGGTCGACATAATCATGGCGGTTTGAATATTAATAATCCCCAACGCCACCACCGTCAGTTGTTTGTCTGTAAATTGCACCAAACTATTATGCGCTTTGAGCAAGACGGGAAACTGATCGGACCAACGACGTTTTTGATTACTTTGGTACAAGCTTTTGAGGCGTTGTGCATTTAAAACCGACGTCATCGTTTCGTCTTTCTTATGTCTTGCACTTTGTTTGAGGGTTTCTACCAGATCGAGTACTCCATTGGCGATTTTTTGTTGCGTATAAAAATCCAAATGTTGCCATATCCAAACCGCATCAGCGACGTGTGAAATCTCATCATACCAGCGTTTTGGGTACATCATTCCGAATTATTAATCCCTTAAAATTGATGAATGTGGGGGTTTTTACACACAAAGTGAAACGCATCATAGGCTGCTTCTGCAGACAAATCCTTCATATCCACTTCTTTGGTATGAATATACTTTCGAAACCGTATCATTGATCGGCCAACCAAAAAAGATGATCATGCTCGAGGTATTTCATCCGAGATACCATTGAAAAAATATCAGGTGGAATATTCTGCTGTAAGGGTGCTTGCAAGGTTGAAATTAAATCTGTGAACAATAAAAACAATGAAATAAACCCTTCCATCGATTGATATTGAAGGGATTGCAACTTAAAGAGATACTCAATGTATTTTTTAATGCTTTTCGTACAGGAAAAGGGTAAGAAAACCACAAGGACAGCCCTTGGGCAACGACAGGATTCTTCTCATACCAGGTGGTTTTAGTGGCCATCATCAACAGCAGGTTTCCTTAGGAACACGTTCTGATCATAGCGTTCTTTTTCGCTTCCGTCAGGTTCTGGAATGCGGTCTGAGCGGTTAGCCCTGTAATAGGATGGCGCCAATCGGGGGCGATTTCGACCAGTGGCCCCAGCACAAAATCACGAGTCATTATGTGCGGATGGGGCAAGATTAAGGTTTCGGTGTGCAGAACCCGCTCATTGTAGGCCAACAAATCCAAATCGAGTGTTCGGGGTTGGTAGTCGGTGGGGTCTTCACTGGCCGCAAAAAGACTCTCGAAAGCGTCCCAAGCGGTTTTCGGATGGATTGCAACACACGCAACAAGGCTTCTGGTTCCAGCGCGGTGTGGAGTTGCGCCACAGCATTGAGGTAATCCGGCTGAGGCGTATTCGCCAAAGCCTTGGATTGAATCGGCTGCGACATCGCCACAATCTTAATGCCTGCTTCAGCAAGGTATTGCTGGGCGAGCCGTAAAAACCCGTGCCGGTCGCCTAAGTTACTTCCAAAGCTGATGAGAATCATAAGCGGGATTTCTCAATAAGACCCACCCCCCTGCCCCCCTCCCTAAAGGGAGAGGGGAGGATATTCGGAAGAATACTATCGTTAAACCCATTACCCATTAAACCAAACTGGGGACACGATATTCGCCTTTGAGTGAAAGCCTTGTGCCTCGGTGATCACCACCGGACACAACTTTCCTGTGAGGATCTCCGGTATTCTCTGGGGGCATCAAAGTTCACAATCTTGTTAGTACGGGTTCGCCCTCGCCAACGATCCAAATGCTGACGCTTGCTACGACCTTCGACCAACACTTCTTCCGTCCGGCCCAAATAGGCTTGGTTATTGCGCAGGTTCACAGCTTCAATCTGGGCATTGAGGCGCTGGAGGCGATCTTGTTTGACCTCCTCTGGAATCACCCCATGGCCTTTGGTTTCCCATATCCCAGCAGGGGTTTGTTTTCGGGCAGAGTAAGCTGCCGTATTGGCCGCATCAAATCGCACGCGGACCACAGCATCCAGACTTTCTTGAAACTGGGCCTCGGTTTCACCCGGAAAGCCGACAATAAAGTCCCCACTAATGGCCACATTCGGAATCCGTTCCCGCAGCTTGTCGGTCAGATCAAAGTATTCTGCTTTGGTATAGCCCCGCCGCATGCGTTCTAAGACTTCGGTCGATCCCGCCTGCATGGGAATATGAATGTATTCCATCACACGGGGCAGGGTGGCGACGGCATCGATAATCGTGTCGTTTAAATCCAAGGGATGCGAGGTCATAAAGCGAATGCGGGCTATCTCTGGGGCCGCTTCGTGGACGGCATAGAGCAGATCCCCCAAGGGGCCATACTGACAATCGGTGAAGTCTTTTCCATAGGCATCGACCGTTTGCCCCAAGAGTTGTGATTTCCCGATACCCTTGCTGGGCGATGGCTTTGACTTCTTCTAAGATGGAATCTGGCCGCCGACTGATCTGACGCCCACGGGTATAGGGCACCACACAGTAGGTGCAGAAATAATCACAGCCTTCAATAATCGTCACAAAGGCAGAGACCGCACTTTGACGCACGGGCGTAATGTTGTCGAAATAGTCATAGGTGCTTTGTAGCTTTTGTTTATCAACCGCCATCAGGGTGCTTGGCTTCCGGTTCACCGTAGAGTCGGCGCACCAAGCGAGGCAATTCATGGATGTTCTGCGTCCCGACCACCAGATCGACATACGGAGCCCGAGCAAAGACTTCGCCTTCGGTCTGCTGGGCCACGCAACCCGTCCTCGCAATTTTGAGATCGGGATTGGATCGCTTGAGCTTTCCCCAAGTACCCAGATAGCTATAGGCCTTGTTTTCGGCGTTATGGCGAATTTGGCAGGTGTTGATGATCGCCAAATCGGCCTCTTTGGGCGAATCAACCGGAATAAAGCCATCGGGTTCTAGCAGACCCAGCATCAACTCACTGTCGTTGACGTTCATCTGACAGCCAAGGGTTTCAATAAAGACCTTACGAGGTTCCAAAACCAGTTGCTCCTTGAGGCAGTATCCATCAGGATAGCGAAAACCGTTACGTCACCACAAGCGGTAAGGCATCCCGTGCCGCTTGGCGTGCCCATGCATCGACCTGACAAAGCGTCTCTAAATCAGGGTTAGCGAGGGGTTCATGTTGTGCCAGAACACGCTCAATCAGCGGAACCATCTCCAAAAAGGGAATTTGACCATTTAGAAACGCTGAAACCGCCATTTCGTCCGCCGCATTTAAAACCGTGGGCAGGCTGCCGCCGATTTCACCCACCTGCTTGGCGAGGTTCACCGCCGGAAAGGTCTGATGATCCACGGCGTGAAAGGCCAACTGTCCCATATCCGTGAGAGATAAGCGTGTCGATTCTGGCAACGGCACGACCAGCGTTCGGGATAAGTCAGGCCATACTGAATCGGCACCCGCATATCCGGCACGCCCATTTGTGCGAGGACCGAGCCATCCCGAAACGTCACGGCACTGTGGACAATGCTCTGCGGATGCACCACGACATCCAACTGCGAAAACGGCATTCCAAACAGATGATGGGCTTCAATTAGCTCAAAACCTTTATTCATCAGCGTGGCCGAATCAATCGTGGATCTTCGCACCCATCTGCCACTTGGGATGCTTGAGCGCCTGTTCAGGCGTCACCCGAGCCAGTTTCGTCTTGGGTCCAGCCAAAAAACGGGCCACCCGAAGCCGTGAGCGTCAGGGTTTGGACTTCTTCTTGGGGATTTTGGCAGCCCTGAAGACACTGAAAACAAGGCGTTGTGTTCACTATCCAAGGGAATCACTTGAGAAAGATAAGGCTGAACCAAATGTCCAGCAACCACGAAGGTTTCTTTATTGGCGGTGAGAAGCGTTAAGCCCTTTGCTAAAGCGGCTAAAGAGGGTTTGAGCCCCGCAAAGCCAGAAATCCCCATCACCACTGCATCGAGCGGCGTATCTTGAATCGCTTTACATAGCGTATCTTCGCCGACGACTTGGGTCAGAAGAGTTTGCGCCGACGGAAACTGCCGCGCCTGTTCCGTCAGCTTGTCGGCCTGCTGATGAGCCGATAATAAGACCACCTTAAACTGTTCCGGAAAGGCAGCCAGCACCGACAGGGTTTGTGTCCCAATCGAACCGGTAGATCCCAAGACTGCAATGCGTTTCATGCCCAATAGCCTAGCACAACAGCACCTTCCCGCGTAGGGACTTCCCCCAGTTTGGGTTTTTTCAAAGTGGATTTTAAGCGCCTCACGGTATAATCAAAACATTGCGTCTTGCGTGAAACAGAAAGCGCTTTTGGAATATGGCAACGCTCAGCCCCGAACTCAATACTCATCGTAGTCCTTTTCCACACCGAACGACGGGATGCGTGGTGGATAGAGCCTGTTTTTACCGTGACGGTCTTGGTTTTATTTGGGGTTTATGGGGTATGGGCAGCTCTTCAAAATGCGCATTACCAATGGGGACCGTATTTATCGCCCTTTTATTCCCCAAACCTCGCGCATTATTTCCCCCAATTTAATTGGGCGGCGTTTTCGCCAGCGTTTGCCGTACTTTGGGTTCCGCTCGGGTTTCGGGGTACCTGCTATTTTTACCGTCGGGCCTACTACCGCTCGTTCTTTTGGGATCCGCCAGCGTGCGCAGTCGGCGAGTCTCGCGGAAAGAACTATCCTGGCGAACGTTTCTTCCCGTTCTTATTACTCAACTTTCACCGCTATTTTCTCTATGTGGCGCTCGTTTTGGTCGTCTTTCACTGGTGGCATGTCATCGAAGCCACCCAATTTGATGGCCGTTTCGGGGTTGGCGTTGGAACGCTGGTGATTGCCCTCGACGCCTTGTTCTTGACCCTCTATGTGTTCTCTTGTCACTCGGTTCGCCACTTTGTGGGCGGACGACTTAAGTGGTTTTCCAACAGCCCCATCGCACAGTTTTTCCACCGGATTTGGTCAAAGCAAACCCAACTCAATGACCGCCATATGGAATATGCGTGGATCAGCTTGTTTACCGTCGGGCTATGTGATCTCTACATCCGCTTGGTTTCAATGGGCGTTTTGACTGACTATCGCTTGTTCTAAGCGACTATTGACAGACTTACTCATTTCCTACAATATACGTAGTGATACGTGAGACATTGGGGATTTTTTATGATTCGTGCCATCTCATTTGGAAAAGTCACACAAGTGAAACCACCAGAAGATGTTCACGCTAAGAATTTTTCGTTTGAGGGACGAACTTTTTATGTGACCAATGAAGGTGACCCTGATCTCGATACTTACGAAGTCCAGTTTAATGCAATCAATTCGCTTGGCTATGGCTTGAGTTTTACCCAGTCTGCTCAAACCGACCATAGTCTTACTTTCATTCATCATCTCTATGATTTACAGGAGCAATTTGCTTACAAAGACCCTGTCTATGCTGAAGAAAAACATAATCAAGAGGTTGCACAAATCAAAACATGGCAAAAAGGGAATTTATTGCAAAGGCTTCTGGCTGGCTTATACGTGAAGTTTTTGGGTTTGCCGACAAAACCGAACTCTCCAGAAGAAACTTAAGCTGTAGAAATACACACCCAAAGCCATTAAAAAGTCTTGATCCGTTTATTATCCTATGCCGCAACATCCAGCAGATGATCTTGTACAAATTGATTTTCATCTGCAGAGGCAAGATGAAACCATTTCGTGAGCACCGTAGGGACTTGCATTCCCAGCGACTCAAGAGCGTTCGTAATCAGTTGGTCATTCAACACTTTTTCATCCACCCACTGAGGCACATTGTTGATATATTTGTCGTTTCATCAGTGTTTGGAAA
>JAZKJV010007931.1:0-118443 GCA_037367405.1 Ottelia alismoides | reverse complement strand
TGGGTATTATGTAAAAGAAGATAACGGAATTCGGTTAGGTTTAACGGCTATATGGATGGTGGTTAACCACATGGTCTGCAGGGTAAAGGGTTAACAAGTTTACGGGGGTGAGGGAGGAATTACGATGTTTCAAAGGTCGTGGGGGTAATTGACAAAGATTATAGGGTCTGTCGGTTAAAAATCCCTATTTTTTTTTATGTAAAATGCCTGACATTTATTTTGATATGATTAGTGAGAATAATAATTGGTATTCAATGTTGATGAGAAGCTAGTAAATGTGGTTATTATCCCATCGAAAAGATAAGCGATTAATTTCATACTTACGAAAGAATAAAACCTATCCGATATCAATATTTGTTTCAAGATTGTTGCTATTCTTTTGCAATTAAGGCATAGTAAATACAAATAATAATATGGATTCGGCCTCATTTCTTAGGTTTTCACTTCCGTCCTCTCTTTTTTGGGATTTTTATATTTTTGTCTTTTGAGTTTTTCTAATCACACTTAAGCTCTAACTTTTTTACAATTACACTATATATCCACATATTCTTACGAAACTTACAATATTATCCTTTTGTTAGTGCATTATGATGGCACACATGCAATATTCCAGCATTACTTTGATTTTTTCAGGAATCTAAGGCTTCAAGCGTAAATATGAAAAAAAATAAAGTACCGGAAAAAACTTATGTAGAAGTCTTATAAGGTTATACACAAATCCTAAGGTGCTATTCATTTGAAATAGAACACGATAACTAAGGATGCAAACAGACAAATACGGATACGGATATATATATAAGTATTACCGTATCCTTATTCGTTTTTGAATACAGATTCTGATACTGATATTAATAGATATTAATTATCTTATCATATCCTAAAAAAAATGATGCGATGTAAAACGGATACTGATCGTATAGGAGTAATGTTATAAATACTCTATAAAATCGATGGAAACACACATGATATACATTTAGTAAATGTGTTTATATCATAAAAATTATACAAATATGATAAAAGAAGGTATATAATTATGTTATATACGATTAAAAATAAATTCTATGACTATATTTATATATAAAATAGATATTAGGATACGGATACGAATGTTTGTGGATATCAAAATGATATCCATATCCGTATCTATTTAAAAATGAATATGGATACAAATGTCAGAATCTGTATGAAACAGATACAGTATCGGATACAGATTTATCCGTAACTGTTTGCATCCCTAACGATGATAACGGTAGACTTCCCCTCTCCTACTGTTCTTCCCCTGTTTCCTACCACCTTCTGATTTACAAAAAACCTTTTCCATTTATGTCAACTGAACAAAAAATATCAAATAATTATCTCTTATTTACCTTTAATTCATTCTGATCATTTCCGTTTGTTTAAATGAACATAACCAGTACCATGACCTCAAATTTCAGCGAAATTCGGTCGAATTTCTGTCGAATATCGATATCCCGTCGAAAATCGGACCGAAATAACCCAAATATGGGGGTCCTAGTAGAAAAAATGACCGAAATGACCGAAATTTCGATTGAAATTCTACCGAAATCCCATCAAAATTCTGCTTTGGTCGATACCGAAATGACGACCGAAACCGACTTACGCCACCGAAATGCTGCTAAACATATTAATTTCCGAGGATTCGTTGTTCCAACAGGATATTCCCAGTGCCAGTTGCAGGATTAAACGCTAATCGATCCTACGAAGTCCAGGTACCACCCCCACAAAATGCCCCACCCCGAAGCCAATCCTTATCCCCCGCCACGCTGGCAATCCCGCATCCCCAGCACGGACCGAATCCTGTCCACGCAAATGGCCCTCCGAATCCACCCTCACCACAGACACAAGAACATTAAAGGGAATAAAAAATCGCACCTCCACGACCACCCACGCGTCCCATCGTGCCCTCACTAATCACCACTAATCACACCGTTAACGTTCCTTAATCACCCACCCTCCCAATAAAAACAACGCCCAGCCCCCATTCCCTAATTCCCCCCTCTCCTCTCCTCTCCTCTCTCTCTCCCCCCAGTCCACACCACCACCTCTCTCTCCCTCGATCGATCTCGATCCTCCAGATCCGATCGGAAGGAGAAGAGGTGGCCATGTTGGGGACGAGCATGAGGCTGCACTACCACCACCACAACCCCAAGCCTCGCCGATCATATCACGGCCCCTCTAATCTCGAGCGCTTCATCGAGTCCACCACCCCGTCCGTCCCCGCGTACAAGGTTTGCCGATTTTTTCATCTGGAAATACGATTGCTTTTGCGATGTATGCTTGTGCTTGATGTTGATTTGATGGATTAGGGTTCCGGGGAGGAGGAGCCGCATCAGCATGGGACGTACTTCGCGCTGGCGGATCTCTGGGAGGCGTTCGGCGAGTGGAGCGTGTACGGAGCCGGTGTGCCGCTGGTGCTCAACGAGAGGGATGCGGTCGTGCAGTACTACGTGCCCTACCTTTCGGGGATGCAGTTGTATTGCGAGGAGAGGCGGCGGCCCGGGAGCGCTAGGTACTGATGGTACTAGTTCGTTTTATTTTGAAGGTTTTGTTGTAGTTGCTTTGGCTGGTGTTGGATTTGAGGTTGTCTCTTCTGATTTGATGTGAAATTTGTATTTTTTGTGATTTGTCTTTCTTTGTATCATCATATAGCATGGTTTGCTTGTGACCGCGTCTGGTGTTGAGGTGCGGTGGTTGAGTTTGTTCCATGTGTTCAGTTGGATTTATTTTTGATGTAACTGAGGCTTGAGCTGATTTGGAGCTGAAAATCCGATATTTAGATTGTTTTAAAATGGTTTGATTGTTGGTTTGCGGTTGTATTTGTTGTCACAAAGTTGTTGCTGTGCGTTTTCTGTGTGGGTTTTAGAGGTATCTGTTTGTGATGGTGTTAGATTTGTCTGATGGCGTGCCATCTTGTGGTCTAGGGAATGCGATTTGATTTGGGGTGGAAATTGGTTTTTGATTTAGCTTGCTGGGTATTTTTTTGGATTTCTTTTGGCAATTTAGGAGATGTGGTATCGGGAATGTGATCTGATTTAGTTGATTTTTGATTTTTTGGAGTTTGGCACATTCCTTTGGATGTTGTTTACTGTAGTTGTGTTTGAGTATCATTTTTTGCATTTACTGAGTCTAGAAGCCTATTGGGTTACTGTGCCATTAAGTGATGTTGGATTTGTTTGGTGTCATTTGTTTTGGGTAATTTGTTTTATCAAAAAATTATCATTTTTACTCTCAAGCTTGATATTATGCAGTCAGGTTACTGTTTTTACTAGTTGAAAGGATATATACATGAAGCCCATAGAGAGGTCGATTAGCCTTTACATAGTGAAAGCTATTATTTGAACTAAAATATAATTTAGTTTTTATTTCATGGGTTGTTTTTTCATGTGTTAGATACTACTGTTGGATGTTAGCTGGCCATGCTAGGTATTGAGTTTACTCTTTTTCTGATTTCTTTTTTGAATTCCTTTTCCATCATTTTGTACCATGTTTCTTTTGACATCAATTCATTATGGAAATTGTTATGAATTTGTTTGATATGGTGGAATGTTTGGAGTGATGAGATGCTAATTGATGATATTATTTAATTTGCGATTAGCTTGTTTTTTGGTTTAATAATATTGGACAGCTATTTGATTTGGTATTGTATTTGGTGTTGATTGTATTAAATGTGGATTCTGTAGAATCAAGTTTTGAGACATTTTTTAAAATGTGGTGTTACTGTGATCTTGTGAGCTTTTGCGGGGTCGTTGAAAGATTTTGGTAGGTGGGAAGTCATGTGTAGAATTTCTGCGGATGTTTTTGATAGAGTTTTGCTTGTTAGAAATTGCCTTATGCTGCAGTCTATGCAGGCTATGGTTATGTATGGTAATCGGTTTGCTTATGATCCTATTTTAATGAGCTTTGGCAGGGTTGTTGAAAGGTTTTGGTAGATGGAGGGTCATGTATAGGATTTCTGTGAATGTTTTTGATGGAGTTTTGGTAGTTAGAAATTACCTTCTGCTGCTCAGTCTATGTAAGCTACAGTTATATTATGATAATTTGTTTGCTTTGGATATGATCCAATTTTATAAAGAGGCTGTTTGGAGTTCTACAATGCAAAATGATATCTATGAGTAGTTTTTCATGCAATTTTATCCCTCTATTTGGTTGATAATTCTGACAAGGATTTCATATCATAATTTATTATATTTTGTTAAGATTAGCCAACTCTTGCATGTCTTGGCGACTCTAAATAACCTCAACACTTTCATTCCTAATTTGCATTTGTTGCAATAATTTATGTTAAATAGAATCACATGTAATGACTTTAACTTAAATAGTTCTAAATGGAAAAGAATTTAATACAATCTAATTGCAAGATTTGAAATCTGTAAGTGTTGTTGGTAGATGTGTCTTATAGATGGTTGTCGGTGGAGAGATATACATGGGATATAGTTGATCTTTTTTCTATAAACCCTTTGTTGTTTGGAGATGTTGTTTTTAGGGGTAGTGAGGGGTAAGCTGTTTTCGTTTTTGATTGAAATTGTTGGTAAACTGAGTCGAGAAATCTGATATTGTTGGTTGTTTCACAACATGGGGGAGACGGGGTTCTTACATTCTCGTTTGATGGCCTAGTTTGGGACAACATATCTCAGTGGTAAAATCACCCACAGTAGGGGATCTCCTTGCCTAGATTAAGGGTCTTGTGTTTAGGTTGTTTTTTCTTGTTTGGTTCGATGAGGGGGAAATTGAGGAACAAGCTAAGAAATATCAACATGCCCTTGTTGAGGGGAGGGAGGAAGCTGTCGGTTCATCAGTGGATGTCCAAGATGGGGACCACCTCCCATAAAACACCTATAGCAGACGATCTTCTTACCTAAATTGGGTCAATTATTTAGTTTTTATTTCTATCTGGTCGGAATGAGGGGTAATCCGAGTGCTACATTAGGGATCAACTCAGCTGCCCTGACGAGTAGTATGTGTTGTAAGCATCCCACTTCAAATTTGGTGTTGTAGGATGCATAATTCACCTGCAAACTAAGGAGTTTTCCTTGGTTATGAGCTGGTAAACCCCAAGCAAATTTGCCCTAAGATTGGTATCAACTTTTTGATGAGTAGCAGTAGTTAGAAGAACCTTCTCCTGCTTGCTTTATTTAAGCTGTGGTTCTGAATGATGATTATTTGTACTCCTGATCATTTGTTATTGTCCATATTTCAGTTTCCATATTTTTTGCTTCTGAGGTTACCGTCCCGACTCCCCACATTTATTTGTGGTCTTACTTAAGCCTGGGATGCTGATTTATTGATTACACAAAGGTCAATTTTTGGCCATTTTAGATTGATGGGAGTCATACACAAGGTTTAAGTAACTTGAGGTGGAATGAGGTAGTTTCTCCATCACCAAGGCTTGAGACATAAGCCTTGAGATGGCTGAGGTGTATGCTTCACTTTTTTAGTGAAAATACCAAACAAACCAGAATTAGGCAAAAATATACCTATTTGAATATCAATGGAATGAGTTTAGTCTATGTGATAAACCATTTCCATGCCATTCTAAACATCACATTAATGCATGATAAATATATCAAATGTAATTACTTGTAACATTTTAAACATTGCCCCATGGTGCATAATGATGTCAAACTCCTTTATTGTTCACTACACTTATCATTTTTTGCGTATATATTTACTTCTAAGTATTCATTGAAAGAGGAACTATTTAATTATATGGTCATACTTATATGAAGGATCAACGTGTGAAATACAATCAAATGCCATACTGACCATAAGCAGTTTGAAAGAAGAAAAAAATTGATCCATTTAGAAGGCTAAGTAAATTGGTATGCTTTTAAGGGTGGTGCTATTTTCATTGTTGCTATATTGCGGAAAGTAGTAACACTCTTACATTGATTGCTTTCAAATGTTTTTCGATGAGTGGCACATTCCTACCGGAAGTTATTAAATTTAATATGTACCAGTGATTGATAGTTTGGTGTCCTTCAAGACATGCTGTAGTCATTCAATTGTTAGTCACACATCCTTCACTACGAGGCAATGGTATTATATCAATGATTAAACAAGGATCTGCTATTAAATTTTGAAGGTAAGAAGCTTTTTGATTGATAACTCTAATCTAAAAATAAATAAATTGTCATATAGTTAGGTTCCGGTGGTGCCTTGATATACCTCACAGAGCTGGTCAAGGTGTAAGTGTTAAGGTGTATACATCAGTGCCTTGAGGCATGTTTTTTTTAGAACAGAGGCATGATTTTATTCCTTGCTTTTATTATAAGACGCTTTTAAGAAAAAGTACTATATGTGATTGTCCAACTTGGTCAACTGTTTTGTATAAAGCCTATTTGTAGTTGTTCCACTCCTGTATTTATCTTTCCTGCTGTCTGCATCCCATTGAGTGCATATGAAGAAATATATCTTAGTTATTGCTATCTTTTTGTTTTGGCTAAAAAAATTATCTGGTGTTGTTTTTGTGAAGATAAATAATTGTGTTAATTTCTTCTTTTAGGTCCCTGGTTGCCCTTATCCCTGTTTATTTTCTCTTTCAAAATTTATTATTGATACCACTTTTTATTCCATATTATGATGAACAGGAGATCTCCCGAGGAAAGTGATATAGATAGCTCTAGAGATTCAAGTAGTGATAGTAGCAGTGAATGTGAACTTGGAAGGGGCATTAAAAAATTGTCTTTGAAGAAATATACATCATTTTCAGATGGGTTTTCAAGCGACGACAGTGAAGGAGGGAGAGACCCAGGTCATCTACTATTTGAGTTCTTTGAACATGATGTACCGTATTGTCGTATACCTTTGGCTGACAAGGTAAGTTTTGTCTCTTTTCCTTGCTGCTTAACATTTTAATTCCCGAGTCTTTCTTTGGCCATACTGGTTTTGTATGATGTTGGTTGCTCCATTGAACGGAGGTGCATTTCAGCATAATATCTTCATTGATTTCTTTAGGCACTTCTCTGTGCATCTGAATTTTATGAGTAATTGTGCATCCTTAAATACAAGTTCCATAACATCAGATTTTCTTGATTTTTTGCTTTGTTAAATTCAAAATAGTAACAAATATTATGCGTGTGGCTTTATTCACAAATCACACGAAACCATGATTTTAAAAAAATTGCTTCATCATAATACTCTAGCTTAATTGACAACTTTATTGTAACTTGACACTTGGAAGTGGGGTAGATGAGACTGTAGTGATTCTTGAGTTTCTTATCATGTGCATCCTGGTTTTAGCATTTATTTGCTGGTTTGAAATGGGGATAGCTTATGGGGTATGCCCAAAATTGACTTTGGGCTAAGTTTGTATTGACACATTAATTATCATCTTGCTAATTTGTCAGTTCTTTTTTTTCTAATTATCTCATTGTTGTCTATGTTTTTTATTACTGTTCTGATTTCTGGTATGCACCTGATCATTGTAGATCTCAAATTTGGCATCCTACTTTCCACAGTTAAAGACATTGAGAAGTTGTGATTTATTACCATCCAGCTGGATGTCTGTAGCATGGTATGTGCTTTTACATCTTAAAACTGAATTTTTGTTTTTGCAATTATTATTTCTTTGGATGAAGAAATTCTTGTTGATGCTCTGCCATCTTTATTTTTAACAGGTACCCTATCTATCGGATACCTACTGGACCAACTTTAAGGGATTTGGATGCTTGCTTTCTTACTTTCCATTCACTATCTCCTCACGGAGGTATTTTGTGTTCATTCATATTATTTTGTCCGTGCTATGGTCAATTTGGTTTTTTAATTGCTTATGATCTTTCTACATATTAGTAATTCTGTGTTCTTCCATCCTATAGATCAAGCTCCCTTTTCCTCGCAACATGCAATTTAATTCTGATTTTTCACATCTTATGTCATTTAATTCCATTCAATGAAAACCTTATATTAGATGATTATTGCATGTTGATAGACTCACAGCAGTTCTTATTCTGTTTTTTTTGGGTGGGGTTGATATAGGCACATGAAGCTTTTCTAAAAAATGCACATGGAGCTTTTCTAATTCATGGTTAAAATTCTGAAATAGGTTGCTTTCTGGGGCAGCTGTTCAGTGGGAAGGTTTTGGATGTTTTAATGGAGAATGCCTCATAATGAAAAATACTTTGAGGTGTTACAGGAAAGGGAACGTGATTGGTGTTTTTTTTCCTCCTTGGTGATTGCAGCTTTACTTGGGCTCCTTTCGATGGGTGTTTGTGCTTCTAAAAGATGATGTAATATAGTATAGGCTAAGTGAAAGTGGTGGAAATGAAAGAATCTAAAGCATATATTCCCTTTAAGTTGTTTCATTGATAGACGAACACAGAAATTTGAAAGATGCTTGCATTTTGTTGCTGAATTGCTTTCTACTCAATCTAGTTTAGGCTGGGGGAAGTGGTAATCGTGCTTTGACTGTTGTATATCGCATGGAGGAATTTAAAGCAGAAATCGATCAATGTTATACTTTCATTCTCTTTAGCTTCCGAAAGCAGAGTTTCTTTATTGGGTTTGTTCTAGTCTTCTAGACCAAGAAGATTGATCTATAATAGGTTTTTGCCGACATATTTTGTAGGTTTTTATTGGCATAGTATGTTTTCATTGTAAGGTGTATACTGTATGATCTATAAAGAACTTCTCTTTTATTTTGTCATCTCTGCAGGTACTGGTTGCATTCCTTCTCCCACAATCACCCATTGTCATGGAAGTGATGATATACCTAATATAACTCTCCCGGTCTTTGGTCTTGCATCTTACAAATTTAAGACTTCCATATGGACACCCAGAGGAGGTTGCCAGAGGCAGCTAATGAGCTCTCTCCTGCAGTCGGCAGATAACTGGCTGCGGCTTCTCCGGGTGAATCACCCTGATTACCAGTTCTTTGTCTCGCATGGCACATTCTACAGATGATGCAGTGAAGCGGACCTCTCAATTTTGACTGTCATCATGCACATGCAGCAGAATGCAACTCGCCTGATGGTCAGAGGTGCTCCGTCCCTCTGGTTTCTTGCCCATCGAAGGAATGTTGAAGATGATGCATACTAGAAAAAAAGTTTTCAAAAACAAAAAATGTCAAATAATGCACCCACTGGGGCTCATCATGAAGGTATGGAAATGCTTTGCTTCATGGTGTTTTTGGGTTGGCTTGTTCAGTTTCCCTCTCCTGGCTGTCTGTTTGCCTATGGTGGTGATGTTTCTTCTCAGTCACTCTCGTTGGTGTTGAGGGAGCTAAATATGGTGTTTCTGCAGATGTTCGGTGGCATTGGGCGAGTTTTGAGTGCCCCCTCTAGTTACGTGTTGTTATGTATGAAGCCTCATGACTGTATGTAGTAGTTTTCTGGTGTAACTTATGTAACTGTGTAGTACTTGAGCAGTGAATTTGATGACCTCTTGTACTTTGGATGTTTATGGATTTTATAATGACAGCAGACATCACATTTCCAATAAATTCATCATTAGTGGTAGTGTTTTTCTGCTCAGCTTATGTCAATTACGATATTCTATCAAGTATACTTCTGAATAAGGTCCTAAATGTCGGTTTCGGTCACTATTTTGGTGATCGATTGAAATGGAATTTCAATCGAATTTCGGTCATTTCAGTCAATTTTTGTACTAGGGTTCAACTGGAAATCGATATTTGACAGAAGTTTGATCGAATTTTGCTGAAATTTGAGGTCGTGCTTCTTAATGAATCGCCTATTTTTATTTTGCTGGTGCTGGTGATGTCTTGCATGGCACTAGGTTAGTAGATCTGCGATGCCATTTGACATTTGAATGCGTTTTGCAAGATGTTGATGCTCTTGTCATTGGCCGTGAGTGATCATCATCTATTTTTTAAAATGGGATTTTTACCCTCACAAATTTTATAAGCTTTGTAAATTACCTCTTGAGCTTGTAACATCGTTATTATTCCTTTGATCGTGTAAACTTACCCTTAAATACTGTCGTTTATTTTTAGTTTTATTTGCGTCAATGCTTTAGATAATTTGTCTAGAGGAGAATTAGATGACAGATCTTTCACATCCTCATCTCCTTCATCTTCCTCCATTCTTCTTCCTCTTTATGTTTTCTCTCTTCACCCCATTTCCATTTGCCCACTAAATCATCAAATTTTTTTATTTTCACGGAATCCATCCATTTCAACCACAAATGATTTTTCCAAAATTTTCATGACGATTTCTTGAACTGGTTGATCGAATATCTGAGACTACTAAAGAAATGCACTGCAATTTCTTTGCTTATGAACCATCCCTTCTAGCCCTCATTTTCTTTCTCCCTCTAATCACATGTCAAGCAATACATGGATGGTTGGGAGGTATGGCTTGAGTGGGGAGATGCACACGAAGGTTGGGAGGTCAATCCAGCGTGAGCGAAGGTGTTTGAAGGTCGGGGAGATGCATGCGGAGGGTGGCACAGGTGTTGGGAAGGGGGGGGCATGGGGGTGTTGGAAGGGAGGGTAGCAAGGGGATGTGTTGGGGGAGGAAGAATGATATGTAGTAAATTTTATAAATATAAATGGTAAAGGAGTCCTATTTTTCACATACTCCATTCACCTTTGACGAGCAAATAGATGTATATGTATGTGAGGTAATAGTTAGTAGCTTTACATGGTCGAATGGATAATAATGATGTTTACAAGGTCGAGAAGATAATTTACAAATATTCTAAAATTCTAAAGTTCACGAGTTTAAAATCCTTTTGAAATTTAAAGAAAGGATAGCAATTCTAAGCCATTCATCAATCAGGACAGGTGACAGCAAATCAGTCTACTTCTGTGTGCCAAAACTACGGATTTTCTGCAAAAGGAAGTTGATTTATCTGGACTTAAATTATTTTTTAGTAAACAAATGATTCCCAAACTTTCCCCTCAAATGATTTTGACATTCGGATATAAAAACAAAGAATCTTTCTTTTTGTGAATCAAATAAAAATACAGTGTTGTCTTGAGTTGTCCAATTCCCTGACCCACATGAAACTATTCTAGTGAGACAACCTACAAGTTCACAATCTTTCCCAACAGATCACTTAAAATACATCTTACAAGAGATTTCAGAATTCTTATAGGACTACTATCGAGAAAGATCTTACTTAAAATGTGATCAGTGAAGAAGGATATGATATATTTTGTCATCAAAATTTGCGCCATCCCTTGGAATATGTCTCCTTATAATTATCGATCATACAAGTGACTGCATCTTACTCTAACATGATTCATCTCATTAGAGTTGTCCAGGTACGACGTTGAACACAATCAAACTTTTATTCTATGTTCTTTACACTTGTTACAATCACTAATAGAGTACAATAGTTTTCTCTCAACACTACGACTTATACTAGGTTATTGCTCACGTTATACCTCTTACGGAATCCAACATTTGCGCAACCATTACACTCGTGCAATTGGTGACGGTGGTTGCTTGACCGCAAGTTCAACCAATTTAGGGCTAGAACCATTCCACACTCTCCCCGATCGAAGTAGTCAAGACTTCTACACTGCAACTATTCGTGTAGTGTATGCATGAAGATGTCTTCAACGAGGATCATTATTCTTGCTTAACTCGTGCATTCATGAGTCCCATTAATATTCATTATTTTTCTGATATTTATACGTTATGATCCTTATCTCTCCCTACTTATTTATTTTGTCAACCAAGTAGGGTTGAGCATTGGGTTGGGCTAGCCCGACCCAGCTCGCAACCCGACCCATTAAGCCCGGCCCGAATCCGAACCCTTTAAATTTGGGCCGGGCTCGGGCCCAAAAAAACAATCCATTTCTAAAATGGGCCAGGTTCGGGCTGAGTAGAGTCGGACCCAAAAGCCCGACCTGAAACCTGGCCCCTAAGCCCGATCCTAAACCTTTATAATATAATATATATAATAGATTACTTTAATACTAATTCCTCATTTTCCACCCCAACCCAATTCCCATCAAACCCTATCTCCACTCTCCAACGATAGTACCATGCACCAACATTTCAAAGTTTCTGAAAAAACTAAAATGTATATGAAAAAATCAAAAGTTTTAGAAAAGAAAAAAAGCAAAAATTTCAAAGTTTTTTAAATCAAAATGGCACATGTATATCAAGATTCTTAGATTTATCACAAGTTGTTTAAAACATAATTTTTTTAAAAGATATTTCCATATCACATGTTGGATTAAGCATTTTAAAAAAATCAAAGTTTTTTTAAAGGGAAAAAGTTACTGGGTTGGTCCGGCCCGAGCCCGGCCCTTTTAACTTCGGGCCGGGTTCAGGTTCGGGATGACCCATCCAGAGTTTTTCGGGCCGCAGCCCGGCCCGAAATTCGAAAAAATAAACTGGCCAGGGCTCGAGCAGTGGCCCAACCCGGCCCGCCCGACCCGATAATCAACCCTACAACCAAGTCAATATATTTACATATTGACATGGTATCAGAGATAGGATCAGTCTTTACATATTTACATATCCACATCCGTCTTTCTTTTATTTTTATTTTTCTCTTTATTATTTATTTTGGATAAAATAAATATTAAATATATACTATTAATAAATGAGGTTAGAATGTTAATTAGTCAGAATTAGTGAATTTTACATGTATTTATCGAGGAGTTTAGCCAAAATGAAAGAATACAGGAGATGAATCATGTATTTCTTATACACGTATAAATAAAAAACATACATATATATATTCAATTCGATATTAATTATCACATATTTCAGCTATTATAATAATGTACATACATATATATTCTTTTTTTCCATCTACACTCGCTGATAAAAAAGTTCGCTTAATAGCGATATCCCCTTTTGCTTGACATATTATAGAAAGACGTTTAAGATTGGATAGAGGTTTATATTAACTGTAACTAAATTTATTGTTTATGGTAAATGTAACGAACTTCGTCCATGACAGCCACAAATGATGATCCGTACCATAATTTCTACTGCACATGTTTAAAAAAAGAGTTTAATGGAGCTGCTCCTTTGGAGCAGCCAACAATGGCTGTTCCGTGAGGCATTTTTTTTAAAATATCGCCATGTATATTCATCCCTATATCCCTGCTATATGTCATTCGAATTTCATCAGAAACAGAAACTCCTACGACCTCCATCGAGATGGTGTCGATTTAAAAAATCCTGTTACCGTTAAAAAATGACTGTCTGGATGGAGGTTCTAGGAGTCTCTATTTCTTACGAAATTTGAATGACATAAATGAAGGATATATGGATGAATATATATGACAATATTTTTCAAAAAAAATGCCGAAAACAACGCGGAAATCACCCGTTAAACTCTTAAAAAATTACGCTTATCATGTCGAGCACTTTATGAAAAAAGTGTAAACATATGTGCTTAATAACGTAATGGCAGACAGACACATTCTATAAGAGGGAGGTCTCCTCTACCTCTTTCTGCTCCCATCTTCCTAACATCTCACTCTCTCCCTATTGCTTCTCCACAGGCTCCAACCATGAGGTGCTCGGGTTCTCCCATTGTCATCCTTGCCTTGGCCCTTACGGTGGCGATCGGCACGGATCCGACCAAGGGAATAGCGTGCGATCACTCGTCGCTGTTGGATTGTGCTCCGGCTACTCTCTTCGGGGAACCGCCTTCCGCTCTATGCTGCGCTGCTATAAAGGCGCAGGCACCTTGCCTTTGCAGCTACTTGAAGAGCCCAAGCTACGGTAAGTTCTTCTTGGGTTATGGTGCTGTCAAGAATATCACCGTCGCGTGCAAGGTCACGTTTCCCACCTGCTGATTCAACAACTTCTTCTGCTTTATTCATACGTATGTATGTGTGCATGTATGTCCTAATAAAGATGCTCAAGGTATATCGAGCATTCATGTTGGTAGTACTCGCTAAGAATAATATGTGCTACTACTGCATGATCTGTTTCCTGTATGACGAGTATCGATTATTGTCAGCACACCTCTTGTGTCTTTCTTCTGCTGTGTCTGTGTAAGACCATTACTACTGTAAGAATATTGATATTAAGCGCAGAGTCATCTTTGCAAGATGGTGAATGATGATGGTCGGTTTCCTAAGATTTAATTCTATGTTGTGTATGGTGTCATCAGGTCTATATGATATTACAATAGAGATACTCAGACATGATGAGAATGAAACAATGTTGACAGTGCTACTAGGAAGATGTGCATCGTGCCCCCATTTAATGGCATTGAACCTCCCTTTACTACTAAAAAATACTAATTATATGGCAATGTGAACCTGATGTACAATCAATCACCTATAAGAAAGCTCCCAAAAAGATAACAATTTATAACGATATATGGTGGTTACCTTTAGCAATCATCTGCGAAGAAAATTCACTAAAAGAACAAGTGCAACTTGATGAAACAGAAATAGATTCGAGTTCATGGGTAACGGAATACATGATGTCATTGCTCAGACTTTTGTTGTTGGCGTAAATCAATCATAAGGAGCTCTGGATCTTCCTCACGAACGTATGACTCTCTCTCTCTCTCTCTTGTCGATGAAAAACAATAGAGAAAAGGACATATGTTGTTTGGAGATCCATGGCCTTATTTTATTTGATTACACAACCAACACGGTTGTCAATTCGTCTTCCTCTTTTATCCATCATAAAGAGATTTTATTTTTTAAATAATAGCAATAAAAGGTACACTAATGGTAATTTTAATGTCCATATCAATGGGATTTTCAAATCCCAACAATCTCCCACTGGACATTAACAATGACCATATAATTTGCGTACTTTATAAGATCTAAATTATTACCATCAACTGAGATAAAACTGAACAATCTTGTCCATTAGTTGCGATAACGTGAGATCATGCAGGTATCCATCGTATTGAGCATGATTAAACCCATCAATGTTCACCAATATTAAACAACTGAATGACATAGATCAATGTCAAATAAATGAATAAATTTGGATCTATATTCAAAATTCCACTTATAATGAACAATCTATATTCTTAATGGAGACCCTTTGGTGAGAGAACATAGAAGCAACATCAAAATAATTTATTCTGTAGAATCATTGAACTTGAAAAGTTCTATAACTGTAAGGGACTAAGTAAAACAATACAAACTCGCATTAGAAGTGCATATCTTTACTTGATACAGCACCCATACGAATCATATAATCATGAAATATGTTGGGTGTCACTGCTTTGGTTAGCGAGTCCGTCACCATGGAATTTGTCTCAATATACTCTATGAAAATATGTCCACTTTGTACTCCTTCTTTCACAACCAAGAACTTTATTTCAATATGTTTTGACTTGGTTGAGCTTCTGTTGCTGTAGGAATAAAGCACTACTGAATTGTTGTCACAAACTAATTGCAATGGTCTCTTGATGCAGCTTTCCATACACACCCCAAAATTCTTCAGCCATATTCCTTGATTCGATGCCTCATAACATGCTATGAATTCAACCACCATAGTGGAGGATGTTACAACTGTATGTTTAGCACTCCTCCATGATATGGCTCCTCCAGCCATAAAGAATACATAACATGAAGTGGATCTTCTACTATCTTGGCATCCATCAAAATCAGAGTCGGAATAACCATTAATGATCTCCTGTATATCTGACCTTTGATATGTAAATCTGAAGTCTTTTGTTCTCTGAAGATATCTCATGACACGTTTGACAGCTCTCCAATGATCCTTGCATGGATTCATCATGTATTTTCCTAGCATGCCCACAATAAATGCTAGATCCAGACGTGTGCACACTTGTACATACATATGACTCCCAATTGCATATGCATAAGGGATCTTACCCTTTTCCTCAATTTCAAGGTCATTCTTAGGGCATTGATTGAGACTTAATTTTTCTCCTTTAGCAACTGGGGTATCAATTAATTTGCAAAACTGCATGCCAAATCTTTGAAGCACTTTATGGATGTAGTTCTCTTGTGACAATCCAAGTACACCTCGAGTTCTATTTCGGTGTATATGAATTCCTAATACAAAAGAAGCATCCCCACGATCTTTCATTTCAAAATTATTTGAAAGAAATTTCTCTAATTCATGCAACAAATTCAGATTTTGCTAACAAACAGTATGTCGTCCACATACAAAACCAAGAAAATATATTTACTCCCACAAAACTTGTGGTATACACAATCATCCACTGGATTAGTCTCAAAATCGACTGAAATTATTACTTGATGAAATTTGTGATATCATTGACGGGATATCTTCTTGAGTCCATAGGTAGATTTCTTTAATTTGCAAAACTATATTCTTTGCATACGACTTAATTACGAGTTCAAGAAACGGAAATCGATGTGTATCGATTGTCAGTACATTGTTTTTTTTTTTTTTTTGCTGAGCATTGTCAGTACATTGTCGCATAAGGTTACATTGTCTCATTCCCTTATGGTGTATCGATTGTCAGTACACATCTTGTGTCTTTCTTCTGCTGTGTTTATTTTACTTGGTGTAAGATGCCATCATGTTTTTATGTTCAATGATTAATTGGCATCTATCCACTTTCCAGCAATATCGGAGCAAACGAAAAGCGGCAGCTAATGTTCATCTCCATATTAAGGAAGAAACCAAACCCACCAGATCTTCTAATCAAACGCCAAACTTTCATGATTACTAATTTTTATGGAATTGGATACTTTAATTTGTTGATTTGCTCAAAGAAGGAATTTTTGTTGGAGTATCTTACATGTAGTTTCCATAAAAACCTAAATAGGGGGTGAGGGTGGAAGCTGACCCTCCACGATGGAAAAGATGACAGAATGGAATTGATTAGAGTGTTGGCGGTTGTGATTATTAGAAGAAGGCCGTGACCATTGATGCAAATATTAATGTATTCGTTTTGCACATATTTTGACATATGTATTCGTAGCCATTTTAAAATAGATACATGGATATCATTTGATATATGCAAACATCCACATTCATGTATCTATTTTCATACAAATATAGTTGGTGGAAAGGGAAGCTGTTCTGTGTAACAACTAATTTGGCTGTTATACGGACCAGTTTCCTCCATTTTTTTATTTTTTTTCAAATTTTTTTCATGTATATTCATCTATATACCCCTCCTACATGCCATTCAAATTTCGTGAGAAACAAAGACTCCTAAGCCCTCCATCTAGACCGGGTAATTTTTAACGGTCTGAAATTTGTTGTAATCTACCCATTCTTGATGAAGGGCTTAGGAGTCTTTGTTTCTCACGAAATTTGAATGACATGTAGGAGGGGTATATAGATGAACATACATGAAAAAAAATTGAAAAAAAATAAAAAAGGCGGGGAAACTGCCTTGTGTAACAGCAATGTTGGCTGTTACTCAAAACAGCCTCCCCGACCTCATATAGTTGTAGATTTATCATGCATAGAATAATTTTATATCATCTTTGATCATATTTGGTATAATTATTATGATACAAGCACATTTAGAATATCTATACCAGGTGTATACCATCCAACACACACACGACTTTCATGCCAAAGACGAGTAGGGTGGTGAACCCTCCGACATGTGTTAAGCCTGCATCAGCCTAATATAACATCTTAATAAACAGAACCCGACCATATATATCTTCAGAAGAAAAATGTGGGTGAAGAACTGACTTGTCATATAGGCCAATCCTCAATATCTCGACCCTTCTCGAGTGCGCATTCTATCTGAGTCAGAACTTGGATTTCTCGAGTTCATTTAATTATCAAGTGCGAATTCAAGCCTCAAGCGAGAACTTTAGCCACTTCTCGACGCTCTTTCCTGGTCTGAGAGGATAGGACTTAGGAGCCCGTCAGGTGAAGGCAGAGGTGATCCGGTTATCAGGTAGGGATGGAATCAGCTTAAGCTCGACCCTTGCTCGGTATAGGACAGTGACGTCGGATCGGCATAGTCATAGTTATCCTCCTATTCAATTACTTCAACCATTTCCGAACACCACATCCGGTTATCAGGTAGGGATGGAATCAGCTTAAGCTCGACCCTTGCTCGGTATAGGATAGTGACGTCGGATCGGCATAGTCATAGTTATCCTCCTATTCAATTACTTCAACCATTTCCGAACACCACATATAATTTCCAGGGTATACGACAGTTTGATTATCTATGGACGATTTCTCGGCCAATACCCCTTCCAACGGGTGTCGAAGATACAAATTCTCCTTTTCTATTGGACCACAAACTGACCGGGGTAAATCCATGAGTTCTAGTCCTTACTATTACTATTTACTTTACTAGTTTAATAACCACTTGAATCATGAATTGCATTCTCGCTTCAAAAGGAACCTATCTTCGGATTCGGATGAAGAAATGGAAATGTTATCTTGTCCATTTTTGGCAATGTCATTTTTATTTTTGATCTCAACCATATAGGATTCATATAAACCAATTATCAAATAATTCTTTCGATTTTTTGGGTTATCTTTCAAGTGTATTAATTTGCGCGGGGTACTTAGGATTCTAGATTAAAAAAGGCAGAATCCGAGCTATCGCGATTCAGGTCGAGGATCGACGGAAGACGCCCCCCCACACGAGTTTAATGGGGCTGCCCCGCGCCATTTTGACATTTTTTATTTTTTTTGAAAAATATCACCATGTATATTCATCCCTATATCCCTCCTATATGCCATTCGAATTTCGTCAGAAACGGAGACTCCTACGGCTTCCATCGAGACAGTCATTTTTTAACGGTAATCGACACCATCTCGATGTAGGCCGTAGGAGTCTCTGTTTTTGACAAAATTTGAATGGCATATAGGAGGGATATAGGGATGAATATACATGGCGATATTTTTCAAAAAAATAAAAAAAAACACCGAAAACGACGCGGGGCAGCCCCATTAAACTTTATATATATAGGAGTGATCCTATAAGAGCAAAAGATTGTGAGAGCATGAGAGGAATGATTTTAGATCACATGATTTTGTTTTGTATCTCCTATTCTTCTCTCTTTTGGGTGAATCATGTGGTCCAGAATCATCCCTCCCATGCTCTCACAACTTTTTGCTCTCATATGATCACTCATATATATATGGGAAATATATTCAATAATGTACACCTTTCCTAGGTGTATGGAAAGCTCGTTATCTCATATTCTTAGTCCTTTGTTGACAATCCATTGGTAGGGTTTTCCCCTCCCATAACAAAGGACGGCGGCATGAGTTATAAATGGAGCACGACGACGGCGTCGTTGGTGGTGGCGCACGGGGTGGATCACGAGGACGTCGGAGTCAGTGGTGGCGCATGACAACGGTGGGGGACACTACAAGAAATTAGACCTAAGGCAATGAATAATTTGAATATTCGTTGCTATATCTTCCGATGTTAAAGATATAACAATGAATATTAGTCGTTACCAAATGGTCTTTTATATTTGTAATTAACAGTGAATATCATATTCGTTATTAAAGGTCTATATAACGATGATTTTTTGTTGAATTATTCGTTAAACTTCACATTAATCGTTGCCATATTAGCAACGATTAGAAGAAAATGGCAACGAATAATCGTTGTTATATGATTCGTTGCGAGTAATATAGCAATGAATACCATTATTCGTTGTGAATTTAAAGAAGTAAGCAACGATTAAATTCGTTGTTATATATTTATCTACGGAAGATAAGCCAACGAATATTGAATTATTCGTGGTCTTAGGTCAATTTTCTTGTAGTGGGAGATGGTGGTAGCACACATGGTGTGTTCTCCTTCCTCGCGTCTTCGACATCTTCGATGCCAACTACGATGGCGTCCTCACCACTAACAAACTCTTCCTCGTCCTGATGGGTCGTGGGCGGTGGAGGACATGTATGGAGGAGGTGGGTCGTGGAGGAGAAGGATGGAGGGAGGTGCAGGTGGAGGAGGGTACACCTAGTTTTTACAATCAGAGATCATTTTTTACAACCTCAGATCCTTTTTTACGATCTCGGATCATTTTTTACAATATCAAATCATTTTTTTACAAATCTCAGATTGTTTCTTTACAATTTCAGATTGTTTCTTACAATCTCAGATTATTTTTAGACTATTACGTTGCTTTTTACATTTATCGTTAATATTATAAATATCTAATAATTTCTTATCGTGAACAAGATGTACCACACATATTTGTGAAAAACGCGCATAATTATAGGTGTCGATTTACAATATTATTCATATGTGATCAATATCTTTTTTTACATCTGTATCTGTTTTTATGGATATAGTAACATAGTTTTCCTATTCATTAATATCCATATATGTATCCATATTCGTATTCAAATATGAATACGATATGATAACACATATATCCGTATGTGTATCAGTCCGTTTGCATCCTCGATAGCAATCCACAGTCAACCCTTCCAAAAAGAAGCCATCGACGTTCCCTTTTTTGGATCTCTTGAGAAGTGAAGTAAAAAATTCCTTGTTTTCCAATAAATAAATACGATGTACGCACATGTTCATGGAAGTTTTCTCTCAAGTAGAAGGATTTATTTGTAATACTACAAAATTGCTTTATTTTTTACAAAGTTGCTTAATTTTTTGTATCATTCTCCATCCATATTAAAAATTATACATTTTTAAAAATAAAAAGTCTACATCAAAATCATTTAGCCATTTGTGAATGCATTCAATATAACGTACACTTAAGATGGTGCAACTATTATTCACAAAAAAATCGCATCTTACTAACCATTCAAGCGAGTTTTATTCAAGCCAATCCAACCCAAATTATTATAATATATTCTTTCTAATGGATAAATTCAAACTGCTAAAAATTATATATCCTTTCGTTTCTCCGCCTGTTAAAATATAAATAAATATTGTTCTTAAAAAAAGTTACGAGAACGGGATGAGCATTGAGTTAGGTTGAACCGAACCAACCCACGAGCCTGACATGAATTCTAGTCCAATTTGTATCAGACCAAAAAGGCCCTTTAAATTAATGGCTTAGGCATACTTCAACCAAAATCCATTAACCTAGTAGCTAAGAGCCCAGTAAGATGTTCTACATAATAATCCATAATTCTAAATTATTATAGTACGATTCTATTTATTCTCATTGATTTTTACTACCTACATACATAGAACTGTCCATTCTCTTCTCTTAGAACAAACTCGATGTTAAGTTTTTCTCATTACCTTCATCGTAATACAACTTTTCTCACTAGATGATGAATATATATCACTTTTCTCATTATTTCTCCAATTTTTATCAGGTATAATAGACTCTATTTCATTTGTGAACTGTTACTTTTTACCAATACTTCATATATTAATAATCCTCATATAATTGATTCATCTTCATTGTCGCATCAATAGCAAATGTATCATTAATCGCCCATTTTTGTTAGCCCCAAGTTGAACTCGAGTTCATATTAGTTGGATCAGGTTCGTGGACCGAGTGAGAAAAAAAATTCCAACCCTCACACGACCCACTGTCCATTAATTTTATTGGGACTTGAGCTGGGTCACCTTGGGGCTCGAGGAGGCCCAACCTGATGAGCATATAGGGGCTTGTTTGGTTACTGGGTTGGGCTGGATTTGAGTATCCTATTGTGAATAGCAGCGGTTTGAGTGTTGGGAGGGTTGGAATGATAAGTGACGTGATGTGACATTAATTATGTGTTATATTGATTTTTTAATATAATATATTTTTTATGTTAATAAGTGTATTTGAATATTGTTAAAATTCATTATACCAAAAAATTGTAGGGTCAATATAAGTAATCCCAATCCAGGAATGCAGTGTTGGAGTTAGGGTATGATAAGACACCCGGTGTACCCTGGCAACTAAACATGCAGGGTCAAACACAAGTTGTGATCTAGGGAGTTTTTTTAAGTATGACCCTATGCATCTCAAATATTACCATATACGTCAAACAATGACAACAAGATCCATGGAGTTTTCTCGAGTTTATAGCAATTAATGACGGAAATTACGCTGTCAAGAGCCAAACATTTCATAGCCACGAGAAACTTATTTTACAATGAAACGTTCTTTATAAAGATTGCATTAAAAGAAGAAAGGTGAAGGTGTCACTAATGATGATGTTCATGGAGCAGCGATTACTTAATTATCATTAAAAACAAGTAAGGTAGACATTATACCGTTATCCTATGAGACAAATTTTCTATTAATGTTACAATGTCCATGCTCAGGTAATTTTTCCTTACATGTTGGACGCAATATAATCCAAACTCTCGTGCA
Organism: Ottelia alismoides; assembly: GCA_037367405.1. Taxonomy (NCBI): domain Eukaryota; kingdom Viridiplantae; phylum Streptophyta; class Magnoliopsida; order Alismatales; family Hydrocharitaceae; genus Ottelia; species Ottelia alismoides. Next base: position 96,293 of record JAZKJV010007931.1, on the reverse strand, counting down.
CATGCACCATTTCTCACTACAAGGAAAACAAGTTGTGGTTACAGAACCGCGGCCACGGATATGGGGTTTGTGGCCACAGAATTGGGCTCTGGTCACGACACGTCGTGGCAAGTAGCCGTAGCTACAAGTCTCGTCGCGAGAGTTCTCTAGCTACGAATATGCCGTGGCTACTACAAGTGGCCACAGATTTTATCGTGGCCACAACTCTTATATGAAGACTTTGACCACGGATTGTGGCGACGAGAAACTAGTGGCGACGGAATTATCGTGGCCACAAGTTTCCGTAGCCACATTCCGTGACTACAACTCATTTTTCTTGTAGTGTCTAAACACGTTGTTACGAAATCAGGGATTGGTTGTATCTGTATAATTACATCATAACATAAAACATCAAAATTAATTTTGTTGGAAAAGACTTGCGGACATTGAGGTGTTGTAAGAACAATTAGTGTTGGGCATCGATCTTTCAGGAGAGCATATATATGGCTTCGGTGGCATCTCCATGTCCTCTGCTCTCCCTTCCAACATCTCCACTGCTCTGCTGATCGAAGGGCGACATGATGGATTCGTTTGAATGCACCACAATCCAACCATGGCCATCTTCTTTACAACATCTGCTCTTTCGGGTGCCATCTCGCCATCTACAAGGTTTGCATTTTGATCCAAATGCTCGTAAATCCAGTGCGGGAAGTACTTCTCGCTCGACTTCTCCAGTCTACCATCGAAATTCTTCCTACCACCAACCATCTCAAGCACCATCATCCCGTAGCTATAGACATCGGACTTGCTCGAAACAACTCCAAAGCTCCTGGAGTAAACCTCAGGTGCGATGTACCCAATCGTCCCCCGTGCGCAATCCATCGAGAGAATGCTTTCATTCGTTCGACTAAACTTCGCTAACCCAAAATCCGAGATCTTTGGGCAGAAATCTTTGTCTAGGAGAATGTTGTGGGGCTTGATGTCGAAATGGACGATGCGAGTTCTACACCCTTTATGGAGGTACTCTAGACCTTTGGCGATGCCGAGTGCAATATTGTACAATTTATCCCATCCGAGAGGAGTTGCTGTGTTATGGTTACTGGAAAATAGATACTTCTCTAACGAACCATTGGGCATGAACTCATATACGAGAGCTCTTTTGGAACCTTGGGAGCAGAATCCAAGGAGTGAGACGATGTTGACGTGATTTGTTCTACCAATACTGGCTACTTCGTTGATGAAGTCCTCTCCACTTCCCTTGGAATCGCTCAACAGCTTTACAGCCACGGGGATAAGTACGCTGTTGTTGTTTGTTAAGTGGCCTTTGAAAACTGAACCATAGCCACCATGACCGAGTTTAGTGCGGAAGGAGTTGGTCATTCGCTTCACTTGCCTGTAGGAGTATCTGGTGAGAGCAAGGGGTCCTTGGCAATCTAAGAAGTCTTCTACAGAAGTTTTAGACTTTTCGTGCTTGTTTTCCAAAAAATCGAAGCAACTTCTCCGAGTACAAAGTAACAATACAATGATGCTTAGGAGGAAGCCACCAAGCGATGCACCACATGCTGTGTAAGAAAAGACAGCAGGGAAACGTTAGCAGATTTCAAACGAAATACAATTAGCACTGATTGAAGTTGTTAAGATGCAGATGGTCGTTTTGTGTGCACGTAGAACTAAGTGGAAGTAATAGGAAAAAGTTTGCAGTGGTATGAAATGAAGAGAAGGCGTGAATTGGTTGAACATTTTTAATATAAATAGAAACAAAAGAAATTTTGCATAAATGAGATAACATGATCCGTTGATTTAAGCCATTGAAAATGAAACCAAAGACGAACTTACAGCTGATAAAAAAATATTAGCTCTGAGATGCATAAAACTGAAGAATTAAACCAAGAATAAGTTAAGTGAAAAATATGGAGCATATGCATAGTTTTATTTGGAATTCAGAAGGGTTGATGTGTTAGATCTGGAGATGGAAGTCTAAAATCGGTCCTTGCGCGTGAGAGGCTAACTTACCAATGAGAAGCCTCCTTTTCCATCTCCCTTTGCGACCTGAAATTTAACATTACAAGAAGGAAAATTAGACTTAAATTCAGTTTAAATGGCAAAACGAGATCTAAAGCAACAAAGACCACCAAAGCAGTAGGAACCATACTCATTGAGTGATCACTCAAGAAGTCGTAGGAATCGGCAGTGCAGTTGAACAGGGTGTACTTCTTGATGAGGCCAGATATTCTTGAGGGGTACAGCGCATGGCTGGGAGTGGTGTAGTAGGAGAAGTCACAGCCTTCCTGCTGCAACTGATGGATCGAATACCTTGAAAGTCTTCTCCGGGAACAAGACATCCCCTGTCTCATACCACGGCCCTCCTCCATAGAACTGGACCCATAAAACAGTTTTCACACACTGGACCTTTCGATTGGAGCAAATAGTGACGTCGGTATTGGAGTACTGTCCCTCACAAGTGAAGAGAGAAAGGGGGCATGGGGAGGTCAGGAGTGGGAGGAGGAAGGAAGTGAGCAACGCTGTGAGGAGAGCAGTGTCCAAGCTAAGGGAGTGGTAGAGGATGGGAGAGCCATAATAATATGATATCCAGATGAAGGTGTTGGGATATGACCCGATATTAACTCTGCTTGGATACGAGATGAACTTTCAGATACGGATGCAAATGCGCAATGGACCACCACCACGAAAGAGCGTGAAAGAAAGAAAAATCAGATAACTATAGTCAATCATCTCTCGTGATCACTGAAGAGGAAAGATCACTAAAAAAGGAATGAGTACAACTCTACGGTTTCTAAAGATTGCACATTTATTGCATCGCATCGTCTCATCGACGTTAAACCTCGCTCTGATCTGACATATCATGTCCCCTCAACAACGTTAAACTCAGCTCTGTTGCTAGTTGATGGAACACGACCCACCGATATCGTCTTCTCTCAGATACCGGTTGTTGGGGATACTGACCACCTTATATGGATACGGATGCAAATGCATAGTCGATCACCACCACGGAAGCACGTGAAGAAAAGAACAACCTAATATAACGGCGGTCGGTCACCTCTTGCGATCAACGTGTTAGGATTAGAGTCAAATTAAGATTAAGAATCTACTCTGATTTTTCAGATAGTACAAGCAATGCTGCAAAAGTCGGTAATCGGTATTTGGTCGGTCGGGTTACTGACTAAGGATTAATCGACAGTCGGACGATTAATCGGATTTAGTCGGGCTTTATTCGGCTTTGATTTTTAAATATATAACCAATTTTTATACATATATTATTACATATTTATATAGATTTATATATTTTTTACTACCATAATGAATCAAAAGAAGTAATTGAATTTAAATTAAATATTAAGCGTATTAGAATAAGTTTGCTTTTAAAAAGGTAAAAAAATATGGTATCTTCAAGCAAAAATTGGTTGACTAATGGACCTAGTCGGAATTAATCGGTACTCGGTCGACCGCACCACTGACTAGACTAATCGGACTTACTAGTCGAGCTAATCGGGTGACTTTTACAACATTGAGTACAAGGAGGTACGATAAGAAAGCGGATGACGAAATTTATATTGAGGGGTGCATCATTCTTCATGGAACCCTTCAATGGGAAGAACGTGTTCACCTTACGGTAACAACGGGTGAAGAACATACTCACGCGAGGAGGACTTGTGAAAGCTCTCCAGGATAAAGAAAAGAAATCGCAGAAGATGAAAGATGAAGAGTGAAAAGAAGCCAGATTTAGAATATTCAATAGTTTATGTATTGTAGAAAATGAACATTCTTGACGATGGATTAAGGAGTTTTGTAATCAAGAAAACATCGAAGGCATCTTTATTGAATGAATGATTCGAACCATGCAGTAGATATCAGCCCGACAATTAAAGAGAGTATCTCGGAGAAGGTAAATGATACTCCAAGCATTCAACCCAATCTAGTATCTTACTTTTTTGGATTGATTGTATTTTGCTTTTGTCTGCAACTATTTCATGGATTTCTTCTATGTGCTCGAATTTCCTATGGGATTACAAGTGGCGTGATATTGCACGGAAGGATGTTTACCCTTCAAAGGATTAGGGAGGGGCTCGGATTAAGATCACCAGGGACATGGACAAAGCCTCCAAGGTGGCTAGTTTTTGGAGGTTCCTAATGGCATTATGATCCCTATGGGTTGATTTCCTCAGTTCCAAATATTTGAGGGGTGAGACATTTTGGGATGCTTGCGCATTATCCGGTTCTTCCACGGTGTAGAAGGCTATGCTGAAGATGAGTACCCTCTTGGTCCATGCATTGGGTAATCTATCTAGGCCTTACTCCTGCACTTTCATCGACGGGCTTCTCTTTTCGCTCCTCCTACGGACTTGTTTGTGTTAGAACCCCTTTTGTTGAATGGTGGAAAAACTTATGGCCTTTAATGGTTGCTCCTAAGCATAAGTGGTGCCTCTATAGAATGGTAGAAAAACGAAATCCCCACACAGGAAAGATTGCCCCATTTCGATGGAAAATAACAGACATGTAGGAACCGTGCACTTTGCCAAATGATTTACTGAAAAAGAGAGTGCAGAAGCATTCAGGAATGGTAAAGAGAGGAATAGCTTCCCTCACCTTCGGATTCCTGCGTGCAAGAACGGACGACGGTGCCATTGCGGCAGAAGCACATCTCCAGTGTCGGACGATTTATGTCAAATCCACAGGCCCCGCCGGATTGGAGGCAGTACCCGCACCAATCTTTTCCCGCCTTCCACGTCACATCGAATCCCCGAGACATCGCCTCTCCCCACGCAACCCCTTGCTCCAGCTTATCAACAGCCGTCCGATGCAGCCATACCGCAACTGGGGGATTGAACCATCCTATTATCGTGGTGGGGAACCCTCCGTCTCCTTCTGCCAGGGCATAGTACCACTGCAACCCCATCTCGTTGCTCGAGCAATTAAGGCTTCCGATGCCATCGACAAACCTCGCTGACCTAAAATCTTTACGGCTAAATAACCACAGCATCTCGTTGTCTGAGTTGAGCTCAAACAGAGAAAGATCCACAGTAGTATTCCTCAAATCCCCAGGGCATGCATCTCCCTCTGTGGAGTTCAGCTCTGCAAGAGTGAGGATCCCATCTGTGTAATCGATCTCCTTCACCAGGTACGCTCTATCATTGCCGAATTGAATCGTGGGCTTCCCTGCGGTGCACGAGATGGAGTACTTGGGATGGCCGCAGTATTCAGGCCGGTCGGGTGCAAGGAACGGGTAGCTGATGTTGAGGGTGATTGATCCGCAGTTGAACGAGAGAGGGATGCTGCAGTTCGCATATTCGTAGATATCGTGTTCTGATGCGGCGACGTGAAGGAGGGAGAGGAAGAGGAGGAAATGGAGATGCATCAACTTGGATCTATCTGTTCGCTTCTCGAGAGTGGGGAAGAGAAGGGGGGTTGGAAGAAAGATGGGAATTTGGCAAATCCCAAGCTTTTGTTAGAGATAGTGGATCTCTAGGATCGTTCAGTCAATGGCAATCCGAGAAGACTTTGACTTTTTAATCGTGGGATGAGCACTCATGACGTGTAGCGAAAGGAACAGAAATTGATTGGTAGCTTAATTGCATCTATTCGTGTATAGACATATCTAGCACGTACAGAGTTTTTTTATTTGCAACCATGTCTTTTTTTGGAATTATAGCGTAAAAATTCAATTACAAATACGTGTGAGGTCCTAATCGGATTGTAAGCATTTATAACGTATAAGATTAATTAAGTACTTATTATTTTTCTTGTGATATTCTAAGAAAGCGTGATACATCTGCATCACTGATACATCTGCATCATTTTTCTTAAGCATTTCTCTCTTTCTCATTTGGCAGAAGAAAAAGTCTGTCCAGTTTGATGTTTGCAATAATTTCTCGGATGCTACTAGTAGGAGTATCATCAACAATTTATTATGCTCTTAAAACACGTCAAGTAAAAAAAGGCTATCTTCAGGTCCAAATATAGGAATAAGTTTGGCTTACCGTTAGATCCCGAACCGCAAGGTCCGGGGCCGGCGCCACAGCGGCAGAAGCATGTCCTCGAGGAGGGGTCTGTAGAGTTGTATCCGCAGGCCCCTCCGGTGCGGACGCAATCACTGCACCACCCGATACCCGCCTTCCAACCCACGACGAATCCCTCGTACAGCACATCTCCCCATCCACCCCCTTTCTTCAACCCCTCTACAGCCGACCGATGCAGCTGCACCCCAATCGGGGGACTGCACAATCCTACCATGGCGGCGGAGAGCTCTTCAACTCCTAAGGAATAGTACCAATCCAAACTCGTCTCGTTGCTTGAGCAACCAAGTTTTCGGATGCCATCGTTAACATTCGGTGACACGGGTTTTTCACAGCTAAATAACCATAAGACCTCGTCATCCGAAGTGAAGTTGAACAGAGAAGCATCCAGGCTAGTGTTCCTCAGATTCCTGGGGCATGCATCTCCTTTCGTAGAGTCCAGCTCTGCAAGAGAGAGGATCGCATCTCTGTAGTTGATCTCCTTCACCAGGAAGACTCCACCGTTGTTAAATTGCAAGGTCGGTTTTCCGGCAGAGCACGCGATGCGGTACCCGGGATGGCCGCAGTAGTCGGGCCGTCCCTCCGCGAGGAAGGGGTAGCTGATGTTGAGGGAGACTGGTCCGCAGTGGAACGAGAGGGGGAGACTGCAGTTACCATACTGGGGGATGTCGCCTTTCGACGTGGTGACCTGGAGTAGACACGGGAAGATGAAGAAGAGAAGCTGAAGAGGCATCAATAAGCATCTACTTGTTTTTTTGGAGAGAGCGAGCGAGCGAGCGAGAGAGAGAGAGAGAGAGAGAGAGAGAGAGAGAGAGAGAGAGAGAGAGAGAGAGAGAGAGAGAGAGAGAGAGAGAGAGAGAGAGAGAGAGGATGAAGAACGGAAGAAGATTGGAAATTTCATTGTGGATTTCAGTCAAAGGAGATAGACTTAAGCGATGACATCAGTTTACTCAATTTATTTTAATTGCGTGTTTTTACATCGAATTCCTGAATTCCTGTCCAATTGCTCCGCAGGCCTGTCTAATTTGTAATTAAATCACGCCCACCGTTTGCCCCTTATCAAGAATTGTGTTAGTAAGCTTACAAGGGTTGTGGTGTAAATAAATAAATTATAGGGGGTATGATGTAATTAGACAACATACACCGTCATTGCGGTGGGAGTTTTTAATTTATTTTGGGAGATGCAAGGAGAATGTACTTCCAAGGATTTCAGAATTCTTCCCACTCATTATTTTAACTCATTAGTTAGTAATCTTTGTTGATAGTTTTCAAGCAAAAAATGTTTAGATTATGTTTGAACAGAGAGATGTTCTTTCGGTGAATTGTCTATATTTATTATTATTATTATCTTGATGAATAACATTTATATGAGGTTGGTGAGTTTACACCAAGGTTCATGTAAGTAAACATGCATAAACGTCTAAAATGTTCCTTTTTATTCTTTTAAATGAAACCTTATAGGATTTACTTAAAATTATTAGTGGACTATATGTTTAAATTTCGTGTAAAACAGATACTTCTAACATATCCATATGAAGGGCTCAATTTCTGCGATTCTAAAACCATTGAAATTTGGTAATCTTTATGGACCTTGACCAGTGGGTAACTGGGAAGCAGACCGTCACTTGGAAGCTACTTCGGCGAGGGGATATGCCGCTCGCCCGCCTTCTCCTCGCCACGAATCATGGGGCACTTCTCAGCAGAATGGTGTTGCTAACACAAACATTGTCATTTACTTGATGTGGCCAAGACCCACCTGATTGATTAGGGTTATGCTCTGCATTGTTTCTTGGGTGATACGTTTCTCATCACTTGTTACTTGGTAAATCACATGACATCATCTTGTGTTATGAGAGAAGAATTCTTTCTCGATTGTATTTCTCGAGAATGATCTTTTCTCTTTTACATCCCATCTCTTTGCTTTGTGGCATTCATTCATCGTCTGACTCTTGGTTGTGGCAAGCTCTCCCCATAGCTATCAAGTGTGCTTTTGTGGGCTACTCCCGAACCCATAAAGGTCTATTGATGTTTTGATCCTTTTCGACGGAAGTACTACATCATTGTTGATGTCACCTTCTTTGATTCGGTCATGCATCTTTCTCTTACATGTGATAGATTGACTTCGTATGACTCTGGAGAGGATGTCTACATGCCTCATCCTACATCGCTACCACCTCCAGTTCCGCCAGCTCCATTACCTCCTACTGTAGTTGTTTCTTTGCCCCTACTTCCTAGTACTTTAGCTTAGATTTTGTCGCATTTTACATTCGCAGATCTTTGTACCCTTTGCTTTTTGGGCCTTCCCCATCATCTAGCATGCTCCAAGTATGTTTTGAGCACTTTATTTCTAGTTTCTACCGATGGCACTGGTGATTTATTTATACAACATGCTAATTTAAAGGATGAGCATGTGTCTTCTCACTTTCTCAAGAGGCTAATTTACGTGTTACAGATGGTACATATGATCGTGATGTGCCCATTGCTTTATAGAAGAGAAGATGCACATGTGCAACGATCCTCTCAATGCTCATGTTTATTTGGGTATTTTTCGAAGGAATTCAATAGGTTTGTCGTGGGTCAATCAACTGTAGAGACCCCACTGTACAGACATACGAGCATGCTATACTAGGCAATCAATGGCATCTTGTTATGAGGAGGAGATGACTACGCCATAGTTGCATGGCACTTAGAGCTTGGTTACTGCCCCTACAAGGGATTCTATGGTTGGATGCAAATAAATGTTTACGGTGAAGTGCCATGCAGATTGCAACGTTGGTCTCTACATGATTATGCATGTGGCTTGTGGGTACTCCCAGACTTAAAGTGTGGACTATCAAGGTACATGACTGGTCGTTATCCCAACTTATGTGAAGAATGCATTTCTATTTGGCAATTTGAATGTAGAAGTCTATATGCAGCAACCACTAGGGTTTGCTGTTGATGGAGAGTGTTAGAAGATTTGCAGACTTCATAAGGATATCTATAATCTTAAGCAGAGTTCCGTAGCATGTTTCAAAAACTCTTGGACTTGATAGAGCAACAAGGTTTCATGGGATCGACTGCAAATCATTCATTGTTCGTTCAGGGGGCTCAGAAAGTTATAATTATTATATTGGTCTATGTTGTATCATTTCTACATGAGATGATGTGCATGGTATTAATGAGGTTAAAGAATTCCTTGGACAACATTTTGTCACCATGGATCTTGGCGATTTACGATACTTCCTAGTGCTTGAGTTTGCCAGGAACCTGCAGGGTCTTGTAATGACCTAGAGGAAAGTACATTACAGATCTCTTGTCTAAGACATGCATGGATGATTGCAGACCTACCACTATTTCCGTAGATCTTAGCATGAAGCTATATGATGATGATGATGACGATGATGATATATGGGAGGTGGATAAGAGGAGATACAAGGAGCTTGTATGGAAGCTCCTCCATATGACCATTGCTAGACCAAACATCTCCCTGGGATGCTTCAAATGGAATCAATGTCAATTTCCCTATGATAAAGAGCTTCCCAAAGGTGGAGCCACACCCCTACAAAGTGATAGGATGAAAATACTACCCATAACGTGTAACCACCACTATCAGTGGAAATAATTGACGGGCCATGTTGTAATGAGGACATTATAAATATAAGTAGGGGAGTGAGGACATTATAAATATAAGTAGGGGAGCTTATAACACCCCAACCCCTAAACATAGTCCTACATCTAAAAGTCACAAAGTTGTCATGAGCAAAGTTAGCCATTTTATGGAGCAACCGAGACATGCACATATGAATGCCGTTCACATGATTTCGAGATATCTGTAGACATCTCCAGTTATATGATTGCTCTTTAGCATGGACATGAGATGAACAAGCACATTGCGGTAGTCACTACACTTGTGACATGATTTCGAAGGGTTCTATTTCTACTTCCCACGTCAGCTTAGGGAAACAGACGTGTTTTCACAAAGACTTTAGCCAGAGGGTCATCTCAGATATACTGCAAGCTGAGTAGGATTAGCATCTATGCTCCATCTTGAGCGGGGGTGTTGAGAGTGATTTTATCTTTCCATATTTTATGTATGTCTCATTTCTTTCATCTCTAATATGTAATTTTCTCAACAGGATTTCTCCTCTGTATACAAGAGAATCCTATAACCTCTTGAATAAGCAGTCCATTATTTTCATTCCACGGTCCTTGAGTTGACATTTGACTCTATCGTATGACATATCCATGACAAGTAATCCGTGTTCGTAAGATATTAGCAGTGACCGAGATGATTTAGAATTCGACTGGGAGCTTAGACATCCGTATGATTTACATCAAATGCTGAGGAAGAATGCGTGTGATCTGAAACAAGGAATGAACTCTGAAGGTGTTTCCCAAGTTGATGAGTCTCCAACTCCATATTACACTGTGGTGTAAGTAGAATGCAAATCAAACAATCCCTAAATCAATAATGAAACAATCATGCCATAGTTCGAGGTTCAATCATAACTAGTCTATGTCCTCGGCTGCTCAGCAATGGTGGGGGTGGATCTATCTTTATATGGCAGCAGAATGGTAGTACAAAGGATGATAGTGGTTCTAATCCTAAGGGTGCATTTGGTTGGCAGGTTAAGGCGGGGTAACTGGTAAGGGTAACCTGTTTTTGTGTTTTGGTGTTTGGATAGAGGGTTAAACTGGGGGTGAGTTTGAAGTGGGTTTGTGGTGATATAATTGTATTGGACTTTGAAAAAGTGAGTAATATTGTGATGTGATTGTATTGAAGTTTGGAAAAGTGAATAAAAATGGAGTAGTTTATATTTTTTAAATGATATGATGGTATAATATATTATTTTTTGATAGGATTGATGATGTAGAATTGATTTATTTAATTTTTTTAAAAAAAAGAATAAAGTGAGGCCCATGAGGAGAGAGGGGGATGTGGGTTAAGGGGGGTAAATTCCCCTAACCCGTAGGTAATCCACTTTGGGTGGGTAATCCCCCAAAACCCTCCCTTTTAACCCACTAGTGGGGCCCACTTCTTTCCCATCAAAAAAAATATTATACCATCATATCATCTACAAATCACAAAATACTCAACTTCTACTCACTATTTCAAACTTCAATACAATCACATCACAACAACCACCCACTTTTTCAAATTTCAATACAATTATAACATAATAACTAACAACTTTTTCAAATTCCAATAACAATCACATCACACAAACCATCCCAACCCTTAACCCACCAACCAAACACACTCCCAAAAAAACGGGTTAACCACCTCAGGATAACCCGTCAACCGAACGGCTACTAAGGGGTTTATATAATATCCCATGTACGGATTGATTTCAAAACAAACAAAATTCAAACCCCAAAGCAAACATGACCCAAATTTCAAAGCAAACAGGATGGATTGAGGTGATGTACATCAAAGTTTGCTGATGGATGGATGTTCTTTGAATATTCTTATTTTACCGCTATTGACTCCTACCTCACTGCTGCTTACAGGTGCTTCGTCAAAAATCCAGGCTTCTCCTCGCCTTGTGATGATAAACGTTTATGGCATCCGGTTACTTCCACATAGTTCTAAGAGCTTTATTTGTTGGCCCTTGCTGGGGAATTGTGTACTTTTCAATGTAGAAATGTTTTTTTTTGTTTTTTGTTTTCGAAATTTTCAAGCTAAGTTCTGTCGCCAGATGCTGTTTTTATTTAGTATTCTCTTTTTATACAGGAGGATAGAGGATGAACAAATGGTAATACAGACAACTAGAAATGAAGATCACTTTGTTGGCGTCATACATCATTTGTCTTTAATCCGCAACAAACGTTGTCTCATGAAATCCAAAAGCACCATCAGGAATTCCATTCCCTGTGAGGCCACTTTCTTGGACATGATTTAACATTGCTAGGAGCTTCTGTATCATGGTTGACCCACCGGGAAGTTGGAATACACGAGGTACAAACGAGCAGAAATTGTTGGGAACTTGCGGTGGAAACTCGGGCATATACTTCCTCAAGAAATCCATGAAAAATTCAACTCCTCCTCCAAGGAAAACTTCAAGAATCACGCTGCTGCTATCCAGTCCTACATGTCTCGGTTATCTGGATGTGACTGTGGTAACTTTGTTAGCTGTTAATTAACTTCTACGTGCTTCTTTCTGTACTCTCCTTGTTGCGAAGTTTTGCAGAATATGGTTCCCCTAAGGTGCCGTTCTCCTACTGGGCATAGGTGGGCTCCACTTTTTTATCTTTTTAAAAAATAAATAAATCAATTTTCCATCGTTAATTCCAACAAAAAATAATATATTATACCATCATATCATATAAAAATTATAAACTACTCTATTTTTACTCGGTTTTTCAAACTTAAATACAATCACGTCACAATAACTACTCACTTTTTCAAACTTCAATACAATCATATCACAAAAAATCCAATTCTAACACACCCCCAGTTTAACCCTCTATCCAAACACCAAAAACCCAAAAATGGATTACTTGCTACCAGTTTAACCCATCTTAACTAGGGATGCAACCGGATACGGATATATCCGTATCCGATCCGTCACCGTATCCGTTTTATACTGATTTTGACATCCGTATCCGTATTCCTTTTAAAATGGATACGGATATGGATATCATTTTGATATCCGCAAACATCCGTATCCATATCCGTATATCCGTTTTCATATATAAATATATCCACAGATTTATTTTTAACCGTATATAACATAATTCTATACCTCCTTTCACCATATTTATATAATTTTTATGATACAAACACATTTAGTAAATTAATATCATATGTTTCTCATCTAATTCTTATATATTTAAGTCGATTCGATAGAGTATTTCTAACATTACTCGTGTGCGATCAATATCCGTTTTACATCCGTATCCGTTTTTTAAGGATATGGTAAGATAGTTTTAGTATCCGTCAATATCCGTATCCGCATCCGTATTCGTATTAAAAAATGGATAAGGATATGGTAATACCTATATCCGTATCCGTATCCGACCGTTTGCATCCCTAATCTTAACCCACATATCAAACACACCCTAAAGATTCTTATATCCAAGTAAGCGTTCTGGATGACATTGGTGACATTCTGCTTGGGGACCGGTAAACGTCACTTATGCGGAATTTGGTGCATTCTCTTAGGCACATTGTTGCTAAGCAATTCATCTCGCATGTGACCCAATATCCCGTTGTTTCTCTGCAAAGGATCCTGCCAGATGCTCTTCTTAACTCAATTACTGCTTAAATTGCAGGGTCTCATGGAGGAATTCTTTGGTTGATCAGGTAAATACACAGCCGGCATTTATCTCTCAGGTTTTGATGTATGATGCTTTATGATCTCATCGAGAAAAAATGATTTGGAGATCTTAGCCAAGGATGCTTTGGACAGTTCACTTATTGTTGCTTTAGATTATGCTGAGCAGTCTTTTATTTAGCTGTAAAATGAGCTTTTATAAGCAATGTAAACATTTGCATGGATGAGAGACTTTGTGTAATCAACAACAACAATAAAGTCTTTTCCCACATTAAGTAAGGTCGGCTAAAAATGGTGAAACATTCTCCTTCTCTCACTATAATTAGGGTCGGCTACGTAGATACTTGCTCAAATCCATGTTCAAAGGTTCGACTATTTATTTATGTTGGATGTCAACTACCTAATGCAACCCTACAGGGAGGGTTTTGAACCATGGACTTTTAAATTGTAGGCACGTTGCACTATCACCAAACCGTTTAAGTGGGTACTACTTGGTGTAGTAATAAATATTTTTTCATGTGACAAGTACATGGTTGGAGGTCGGGAGCAGATGCCATTTGGTAAATGGGTTGGAGTACTAATAAATTAGTAAGATTTGTAAACAATAGATGTTTGGATGGTTACACGCGTTGGAACGATAAATGTGAATTGATGTTATATTGTTTATATGTTTTAAATAATTATATTTATGGTTAGAATATGTTCTTGATGCAGACTCAATAAAATTTCATTCATTTTGTTGTGCTTAGCAAAAAAAGATGTGAATCAAACCAAAAACTCACGAGGAACAGAAAAACATCACAACTTATAAAAAAATAACAACACGTGGATGTAACGTCCCGGGCTTAGGTCCTCGGTCCATTACCGAGGAAAACTGGCCTTGACAACTTGTTCGGTACGGACTCAATTGGACCCGTTGACAACCACCCAAAATGCCTAAGCCTAAGTTGTCAAGTAGTAGTCCCCACCACTTATATACCACACCCACACTTTGTGAGTTTTCCATGTGGTATTATGTTTGGGGTTAGGACGTTACAACTTCCCCCACTTATATTAGCAATGTCCTCGTTGCGACATGGCCCATTCACTTATTCCCAGTGACAGTGGCGGTTGCACGCTCCGGCTTAGTTCCCTTCGGATAGCCCTTTCCACTATCTGAGGGAACCCGCTCTGATACCATTTGTAATGTCCCGGGCTTAGGTCCTCGGTCCGTTATCGAGGAAAACTGGCCCTGACAACTTATTGGGTTCGAGCCCAAATGGATCCGTTGACAACCACCCAAAATACTTAAGCTCAAGTTATCAAGTAGTGGTCCCCACCATTTATAAACCACACCCACACTTTGTGAGTTTTCCATGTGGTACTATGTTTGGGGTTAGGATGTTACAACCTCCCCCACTTATATTTGCAACGTCGTCGTTGCGACATGGCCCATCACTTATTCTCAGTGATAGTGGCGGCTGCACGCTCTGGATAGCCTTTTCCTCCAACCTCTTTGTAGGGGCGGCTCCACCTCTCGGGTAGCCCTTTCCACTATCAAAGGGAATATGACTCTGATACCATTTATAACGTCCCGGGCTTAGGTCCCCGGTCTGTTATCGAGGAAAACTGGCCCTGACAACTTGTTGGGTATGGACTCAAATGGACCCGTTGACAACCACCCAAAATGCTTACGCCCAAGTTGACAAGTAGTAATCCCATCACTTATAAGCCACACCTACACTTCGTGGATTTTAGGTATGGTACTATGTTTTGGAGTTTGGGGGTATTACAACCTCCCCTACTTATATTCGCAAAGTGTGATTGTGCTATATAAGTGGTGGGGACTACTACTTGACAACTTAGGCTTAAGCATTTTGGATGGTTGTCAGGGCCAATTTTCCTCAATAACGGACTGGGGACCTAAGCTCGGGATGTTACACATGATCTATGAGGTTCGCACGTAGCTGGGCTACTTGGAGCTGATGGCAGGATGGTGGTCAAATGGCTATACCATGGTATATAAAAGACAATTATAAAGGAGTTTATATAACATCCTTGCACAGGCAAGTTCTCCTAAACAGATGAATCCACAAATCCATACAAAAAGTGACCCCTTAAGTGATGTGATCAAACCATCTTTTCGTAGTTCTCTTCCACAACAGTTTTATCGTGCTTTGAAAATGCATCAGTTCCATCAGCTACGGACCCAAAACATCTTATCAGATTCAAACGGGATGTGTCAAGGCTTTCCATGCTAACCTTTTTCAGGATGTTACAACGACCCCCACTTCATTTTTGTAGGATCTTGGTTCAAATCAGCCAGGGAGTTGCTTTTTAGTAAGTGGTGACTTTTACCTGTTGGGTAGCCTTCTCCCCATGTTGGATGAAGTTTGCTTTGATATTGTTCATAAGGTCGAGGTCAAGACAATTATCTTCGAACTCTCTTCATTGAGCATAGCTAGTTGTCTCTTTCGAGAGCAACTTCTTGAGCTGGCCTTGCAAAGGTTGTATGAAGTGAACTATGATGATGTTGTGATGCTAGGACACGATCGGTAGTGGCAAGTGTTCTGTTAAATGTGGAGACCATTGTGCAACCCGCCTAATGGAATTTTCCCAAGAAGTACTAGTCCCAATGTTGAATGCACCGCATCTGGACCTATACAAGGTCGGGCCACATTTGAAGATCCAAATCACCAAGAATTGTTTCCATTTTTAGGAGTCTACAAACATCCTTGTGAAACCTAGGAGTCGGAGTTCCTTGAGCTTATCTTCCCATGAGAGATTTATGCTCCTTTGTCTAAATAATATTATCATTAAATAAAATCAATGAATGAAGTTACAGAAGGAAGGGAAATGCTTGAGTTTTTCCTTCCTACTGAAAATGAAACATTCAATAAGGAGCTTATTCATTTCTTGTATTTCATAATTTTGAACATTAATATGGAAATTTAAGTTATTAAAAAGAAGAATCTCCATATGATTTTTATTGATAGGGAGAAGGCTCATGATTCTGTCTCACAGGAGATATTGTGTAGAGTTTTGGAGAAGAGACGAGTACATGTCAACATTACCTTATAAATGATATGCATAATAGGGCTTCATCTTGTGTAAGGATCCAGTCTAGGAAGCTTAACTATTTTAACATTTGTATCGGTCTTCATCAAGGTTCAACTTTGGGTGCATTCCTTTTTACTTTGATTATGGATGAGTTGACTAGTCGCATTCAGGATAAGATATCTTGGTGTATGTTGTTCGTCAATGTGTGTTGATTGATGAGACAATAAATAGAGTAAATGAGAAGCTGGAGGTTTGGAGACAAGCCTTAGAGACTAAAGAATTTCATATAAATAGGGCTAGGACTGAATATATGGAGTGCACATTTGATGGAAACAATGGTGAAGGACTCGAGGTGAAGAATGGAGACGATAAGATTCAAAAGAAAGATTCTTTTAGATACTTAAGATCTATTTTACAATAGAATGGGGAAATTGATGTTTGTGTTACTCATACAATAAATGCAGGTTGACTAAAGTGGAGATGAATCTCTATTGTTCTTTGTGATAAGAAAATCCCTTTGGAAGTCAAAGGAATGTATTCCAAAGCAATCACGAGATCTGCTATGCTCTATGGATCATAATGTTGGCATGTGAACCATCGACATGTGTAGGAAATAATAGTCGCAGAAATGAAAATGCTAAGGTGGACGTGTGATTATACATGAAAAGATCAAATTTAGAATGATGCCATCAGAAGAAAAGTTGGTGTATTTCTGATAGAAGATAAGGTGAGAGAAAACCACTTAAGATGATCTGACCATTTGCAAAGGAGGTTGGTTGATAAATCAACTAGAAGATGCGAGGTTAGGGATGTTGAGGCAGGTTAAGAGAGGGCGAGGATGATCCAAGAAGTGGTCTCTTGGATGCTCACCTCAGCGGAAGGCCACGTCAACACATATATTCATGGTCTCTAGAGTTCAATCTTGGGTGCTCTAAGATCACATTTTACGAGACAGTAGATAACATGGTATGGATTCTAGCTTTGTAAATGCTTTGGAGGATCTATGTGTCACACTTCTCACTCACAATGTTGCATGTTTTGCTAACAAAGATACATTTCCTCCTAAAGCCCAGAATACTTTGACGAGTTCCTTTTTTAGCAAAATCATTAAAAACTGGAAGCTGAGTTTCATATGAATGTTAGACCAAAAGCAATTTTTCGTTGTTTACAAGCTTACTATGTTCAAGATTTCCTTCTTGTCGTTCCTATTGAGGGTTTTAGAATGCATATGTCACATATTGAAATATTGTACTATTGTCAAATATCACCTTATGATTCCTCTATTCCCACCTGATGAGGTTTGTTCACTATGCCAAAATCCTGCCTAGACGCTTTTGGAGAGCATGCAGTCCATTGTCGTGAAATCCCATGTTATAAATATAGACATGATTTTGCCATGGATGTCCTTTATGATGTACTCAGACATGTTGGAGTTGCTTCAAAGAAAAATGCACATGCGAATTTTCTGACTGATCCGCAAGAGGGGATATCGACACTCGGAGCAGCAGATGTTTTAATATTTGGATGGACTTGAGGGAAACATGCATGTGTTGATTTGACTGGAGTTTCTCTATTATTGGGTCCGATAAGGAGTAATTTACGGGATACGCTGCACAAAAAGCTGTCTCAGCTAAAGTTGTTAAGCATGAGAAGGTATGTATTGACAATCAACATGTATTCATCCCCTTTGATTTTGATACCTTTGTGTACTTGGCAACTGAAGTGGTAGACCCTTTCAAGAGGATGCAAAAAAATATGCATAACAATATTATGATTCCCAGGTCTATAGATGTGGTGTTTCGTAGAATTAAATTTGCCATTTTAAAAGGATTGAGAGTGCAACTTATTGCCCATCTACCACTATCTTACTTTTAAAAATTCATGTACGTCACTGAAATTGGGCGTATGATTTAGGATCTTTATGTAACTTACTCAAGAAATAAAGGAGTTCCAATATACGAGATATAAAAACACATCTTTCTATGACACGCGTGCTAACTACTATAGTTAAGCTTAGCAGGTGTATTGAAAGAAATTAATATTTTCTGCATTTTCGTTCTATTTATTGATCCAATAAAAAATAAAAAAACTAACTTATTGAGAAATCTTGTTCAAAAAATGTGTGAGAAATTTCTTCTCACTCATCATTTTTCATTTATGATTAGATATATGCCTCGAGAATCACTCCACATGTAATTCAATAAACTGAATAAAGTAGATATCAAATAACATTTAGACGAAGAAAGCTGTACTGCAGTCACGATGTGCTGCTAGCATGTTGAGAAATTTCAGATCATCTGACGTACTGCAGACTCTCCACTGCTTGATCTTGATCGAACAGTTCACACAAATTTCAACAGTACGAACTCACAAAAAGTGTGAATTCATGAGAACCGTGCGATCATGATCGAGCGGTTCCGGGTGATCCACGATTCTACTGGATGATCCTCAGCAGGTGCACATGGAGGTCATCAATCTGTTAGTTCTCGTTCCCTGAGGAAAATTTTCTCTTCTGGGATGAGTCGGTACTTGGGAACGGGCAACAGAAGAAGGTTCAGTCTCCTCGTCTGTTTGTATACAGACTACTAGTACTGCCCCTTCTCCAAGGTCGGAATACGACCAATACGGTCTTCCCAAGACCAGTCACCTTCCCATTCTATAGAAAAGTACACGCTGCTTGCTCATACCCCGATCCGGAAATTTGCCTTGCACAGATACTGACTCCTGTTACGGTAGTCAGCATTACTTCATAGCTAAGGTTCAAACCTCAAATACTTTAACTATGCTTATGTATTTAGGTATATTCCAAACGGTATAGATGTTGCTATCGCAACATCAGTTTGGTGCTATCGCAAGATAAGGAGCTGGCTTTAAAGATTTTGGCTGCTATCGCAACATCAGTTTGGTGGATTTGGCGGGAAAGAAACCGCCGCTGGGCTGAGGGATTGTCCATGACTGCTAGGGCAATCGCCAATCAAGTTCTTAACGATCTCAGGATCATTTGCAGCTGATGCTCTCCATGAATGCCTACCACTAGGCACCTTGTAACTATTGTCTACAGAAACATTCTAATGATCCCTCTCTCCCAACTTTTGGGTTTTTGTGAGGGGGTTAATACTTCTGTTTGTTTGTTTGATCAATATACTTACTTACCTTTCAAAAAAAATGTTGCTAATGTTGCTATAACCCTGATTATTATTAATTACGATTATAGACGCAGATATGGATATAGGTCGATACTAATAATACTAGAGATACTCGATGGACTGCATGCAATATAAATATATAAAATGCATTTATTACATTACATCTATGTTAAAATACGGCGAAAGAAAACTATAAAACTAGTTGATAATTAAATATACACCAATATGCTTATATAATGGATATAAATATAAAAATATAAATGGATATAAATATACAAATATTTGACTATCAAAGTGATATTCTTAATTATATATAATATCTATTTTAAAATATATATGAATAAATATGTCAATATATATAGAGGAAAGGGATCATATTCCATATAGTAGGTAATTTACCTACTCCACTTTTAATTTTTTTTCAACTTTTTAATTTTTTTTGAAAAATACTTCCATTGATTTTCATAACTATATTCCTCTAACATGTCGCTCAAGTTTCGTCAGAAACAGAGACTAATAGGCCCTTCATCTGAAACAGGTAAATTACAGCAAATGAGAGACCGTTAAAATTACCTGTTCTGGATGGAGGGCGTAGTAGTCTCTGTTCCTGACGAAATTTGAATGACATGTTAGAGGATATAGTTTATAAAAATCCATGAAATTATTTTCGAAAAAATAAAAAAATTTTGAAAAAAATAAAGTGAAGTAGGTAAGTTACTTCATGGAGTAGGATCTCTTTTCTCATATATATATATATATATATATATATATATATATATATATATATATATGGGTTCATGGGGCTGCCCCCGCCCCATTTTTTATCAATTTTTTTATTTTTTTTGAAAAATATCATCATGTATATTCATCCATATATCCCTTCTATATTTCATTCGAATTTCGTCAGAAAGAGAGACTCCTACGGCCTCCATCGAGACAAACATTTTTTAACGGTCGTAGGATTTTTTAAATCGACACCATCTCGATGGAGGTCGTAGGAGTCTATATTTCTGAGGAAATTCGAATGGCATATAGAAGGGATATAGGGATGAATATACATGGTGATATTTTTTCAAAAAATAAAAAATTACGAAAAATGGGGTGAGGCAGCCCCTTTTTTCTCTCTCTCTATATATATAACAAATATTGTGACAAATATGATACAGATAAATGTTTTTTACGATTTCCTAAATCAAATATACTATTTTTTATGGGATTTTATCAGTTGTGCCCCTCCGAGATATTGCAATATCAGTTATGCCCCTATCTTTTTGGTAATATCAGTTGTGCCCCTCACTTCTTGCTCCATCATCAGTTGTACCCTTCCGTCAGATTGACCGTCAATGAGTTGACTTAACCATGATTTTATCAAACTTTGGTGCAGTTAAGAGGGGTATTATTGTCCAGACCTCTTTATCTTCTTCCTCCTTCCCGTTCAGCACATCCCATCCCTCCTCCTCCCCATCTCCTCCTCCACCCCACTGTTCTCCGATTCAGCCCTTCCGTCTCCCCCATGCATCTCATTCCCAGGCAGTTGCGGCGGGGGTTAGATTTCTGGAGGGTTTCAAACAAAACTCACAACTTTCTTGACGAACAGAGTAGAAGCTTGTAGTTGATGCGGAGTACCGCCTCGGGAAGAAAGCAGCGGAGTGCCGATTATTTATGATGGACCCATAAATGATAGGAAGCAGAAATACTCCAAAATATATTCTAATTCCATCACTGCTCCCTCTTCCGGTGATAGGAAGTCGTCGTCTGCCAGGTGGGTTTCGTCACCCCCACCCGCCTCCTCCTTCGCAGACCCAACCCCCGCCGCCCCACCACCGCTCCCTCTCCGCCCCCGACACCTCCTCTCACTCGTCAGCCTCCCCTCCCGTCTCCGCCGGCGGACCCTCTCCCACGTCATGATCCCCTTCCTCGCCACTCCTCCCTCGAAACCCCCCCCCCCCCCCGTCGTGATATCCCTGACCCGTCGTCTTTGGCACGACCCCCGGGCGTGGCGAGTTGGCCGAATCCGTGAAGGTCGGGAGCTTGTTGTCCGTCAGCCTGGCCTCATAGGTTGTGTGCCGTGAAGGTGTCGATTTATTATGTTTATTGTTTTCTATGGGTTTCGAAATTAGAAGGGAGGGGACATGGGTTGCGGGGGGGGGGGGGGGCTGCGACCTGGGGGGGCAAGGGCTGCGGGGGCGGAGGTGGGAGGGGTTGCGACCTGGGCGCAGGGGCAGCGGTGGCAGGGGCTGCGGGGTCGGAGGGGCCGGGCGGAGCGCCGGGGCGGGTCGGCGGGGCAAGGGGGAGGCGCAGGGTTGCAGGGGCATGTGGGCACAGCAGGGGCGGGGGGGAGGAGGCATGGGGAGGAGGATGAGAAAGATGAAGAGGAGGGAGGAGGAAGATGAACATTGGTTGGACTTTTCAATTCATTTGTTTTCATCTAATTCCTGACGTGTCCCTAAAGTTAACGTCCGTTTGCGTTTGGGATGGACAGTCACTAATCCGAGGGGCATAAGTGATAAAATAGCAAAAAGTAAGGGGCACAATTGATATTACCAAAAAGATAGGGGCATAACTGATGTTGCGATATCTCAGAGGGGCACAAGTGATAAAATCACATTTTTTATTCGATGCGTCCAAACCCTGTTTGGTCGACAACCCACAGTAGCAAGAAAAAGAAGAGTAAAGCTCAGCCAACGAAGACAAACGCCTAGAATGGGCCTGCCGCACACCAAAACTCATCTTAATGTCTCTAGTCGTATGCAATGTCCGCGGTTTAAATAAACCCGGCAAACTAAAGGCAATGCTTCGGGAGATGCTTAAAGAAAACTTGAAAATTATCGGCCTAGTTGAAACAAAAATTAGGCCATGCTCGGTAAACAATTTTCTAAAAAAATTCCGAATGGCTGGAGTTCCTACCACAATTCAACACCGCTGGGGCGGATATGGATTTTACGGAAGGAAGATGCTTGGACGTGCATCCCTATAATGACTAAGGAGCAAATGGTAACAATGGACTGCGAGAATAAAGGTGGTTTACACCTACAACTTTCCGTGATATACGGACTCAACAACCCTTGTGGAAGAGGGGCGATGTGGGTTGACATTGAGGCCCTTGCCAACACTACTACCCTACCTTGGCTGCTCATGGGTGACTTCAACACCATCAGATTCGCTTCGGAAAAGGTCGGGGGTAACTCCCCTCTTCCTCGCGCCACAGAAGATTTTAACGGCTGCATCGACCGGGCAAGTCTCATTGAATTGCACTCTCTGGGCAACCCCCTCTCCTGGTCTAACTCCTCTGTGGGGCAATCAAGGATATCCGCCAGATTAGATCAGGCACTTTGCAACCCGGAATGGCTAGAGCTCTTCCCTCTGTCTAAGCTCTCACACTCCCCTTTGGCAATGACTGACCACCTTCTCATGACAGTCCAACTCGTGAGGGGAATTCACCGAACTAAGCCTTTCCGCTTCTTAAACTACTGGTGGGGTAAGGAGGGCTACTCAGAATTGGTGGAAAAAGTTTGGGCGGAAAATGTCAAGGGAAACCCCCTATTTATACTGACTATGAAGCTTAAAAAAGTGAAAACTGCCCTAAAATCTTGGGCGAGGAGAGCTGCGGATACTGAGACTGACCTCAAGGCGAGTACTCGCTTCCTGGATTCTGTTACTCTTGCTCTTGGAGACTCACCTCTCGACCCCATTTTGATGCAGCTTGAGACAAATGTAAAACTACATATCAATGTACTGGAGGACGAAAAAGAGGCTGCCTGGAGACAAAAGAGCAGGGTCTCTTGGCTGAAGCTAGGGGATAAATCAACAAAATTTTTCCACTTTGCTGCAAAAATTAGGGAGTCAAGGAATCACATCCCTTACCTCCTTGATGTTGACGGTTCCCTCGTGGATAACCCAATGCATATTGCCACCCAGGCCGTAGGGTTATTTGAAGCATTACTCTCTACACCTCACGGTCACGAGATGACGTCCTGGAATGGACCCGTGCCCAAGAAGCTTCTCTCCTCTACCGCTAAAGATTGGCTGGAAAGGCCGTTCACTGAGGATGAAATATGGAGTGCCCTTAGGGTCATCCCAATCTCCAAGTCTCCTGACCCTGATGGCTTCAACTCAAAATTCTTTAAGACACATTGGGCCATTACCAGAGCTGATCTCAATGCTGCGATAGCATTCCTCCATGCAGGGGGGAGTATGGTGCAACAGGTCAACCATACCTTCCTCACTCTTGTCCCAAAGGTGAATTCCCCTTCCTCCCTCGGTGACTTTAGACCTATCTCCCGCTGCAACGTCACCTACAAAGTATTCGCCAAGTTGCTCGCTAACAGGCTGGCAGAGGTCTTGCCGCACCTTATCTCTCTAAGCCAGATGGCATTTATCAAGGGTAGGAGGATCGGGGATTGTATCCGTCTTGCCCAAGAATTGGTTTGTGGATTTCGGCGTAAAAACGGTCCCAAACGCGCTTGTTTGAAGATTGATATTTCAAAGGCCTTCGACTCGGTGAACCACCACTTCATTCTTCATCGTCTTTCGGGCCATGGGCTTTGGTAATGTTTGGATAAATTGGATCCGAACATGTATGACTACAGCCTCCTACTCGGTTCTTGTTAATGGAGTCCCCTTTGGCATGTTCAACGGTGGTAGGGGTCTCCGTCAAGGCGACCCTCTGAGTCCACTACTCTTTACTGTTACAATGGAACAGTTGACTGGTATGATTGACCTGGAGGTCGATAAGAAGACTGTACAACCTCTTGGTAGAGGCTCCAAGGTGGCGCCAACACATCTCATCTATGCGGACGACCTGTTGTTCTTTTGTCGATGCTCCCTTAAGTCACTTAGAACTGTTCAAAAAATATTGGATAATTTCTATGACGTCTCTGGACTAAAGACGAATGCAAGGAAAAGCTGACTTTTCTGCTCCAAGAATACTCGAGGGGAGTTCGCTTATAACTTGGCTGCAGGGCTCTTGGACCAATCCCTACCCACTACCTACCTTGGGCTCCCTTTAGCGCACTTTATTGGGGGTAATAGAGCTGTCCGCTCCTTTGAGGACAAAATCAGGGAAACTCTTAGTGGCTGGAAATCAAAACTCCTTTCCATGGCCGGGCGTGTGCAATTATTGAATACTGTGATCAATGGCATTCTTCTATACTGGGTGGACGGGACCATAATACCTAACACAGCAATAAAACGCATCTCCTCTATGTGCGCGAACTTTCTATGGGGATACAAGAGGCACGAAATTGCGTGGGAAAAAGTTTGCCTTCCCAAAGCGGAAGGCGGAATGGGACTGCGTTCCCTTGAGGACCTTGCCAAGGCCACGTCCATTGCTTGGACGTGGAGACTATTCAATTCTGAACATTCTCTCTGGGCCTTCTACATGAAGAACAAATATCTCCAGCAATATAACTTCTGGGATATCCCAACGAAAACAAATGCTACTCCCATCTGGAAGCGACTGCTGCGCCTTCGAACCTATCTTCAAACTGGTTTTGGTGGGAGTAATTTACTGCTCTCTTTGGCTCACACTGCTGGTGGGCTATCCTTTCGTTCTGCCTTTGATTTGGTCAGACATAAAGCTCAGGAGGTGACTTGGTGGAAGGAAGTATGGTATTCCAAGGCAACCCCTAAGCATGCTAGCTGCCTTTACAGGGCGGTCCGTGGCAAGCTGCCTACTCGTGATCGCCTGGTTAGATGGGGCTTCACCCATACTGGGGACTGCCTGCTTTGTGTGGCCTCTGCGGAGCCTACTGATCATATCTTTTGGTCTTGTCCCTATACCTCCAAGGTCTGGACTAGGGTTTGCAATCTCAGCCAGCTCCCACGTATGCCTCTGGACCTGCATTTGATGGATTCGATTCGTTGGGTCCAGTCCCTGGAAAGAAACAACAACCATGTTGGCCCGACACTAGCAACTGCCCTTGCTGTGACCGTTTGGAGGCTTTGGACTAGGGATGGGCATTGGGTTGGGTTGGCCCGGTCCAGCCCGAGGCCCAGCCCGAAAAGCCCGGCCCGGCCTAAGCCCAAATGGATAATGGGCCGGGCTTGGGCCAAAGTATTGGGCCCGAATTATTTTTGGGCCAGGCTCGGGCTTGGCTGGGCCCAGCCCGATCCGACCGAGGGCCCGCCCCAATATTAGCCTGCTGCTTGGCCCGAGATAACCAATAGAAAGCATCCACATATCTTATCAAATACCTATCAACCATCAGCCACCAAAATTAGTTGTAATGTCAATTCCAAAGTGGGGGAGCAGAGCACTCGCCATCTCGCTGGGCCTGTCCCTAATAGGGGTAGAGATGGACACCAACCTCCCCTTGTCCACCATCCACGTTATCCCATAGCTTAAAATTGGATGTAAAGCTAAACACACCCCCAATCCCAAGCGGCTCGAGCACCTCTCTTTTGGGGACATGGTTGTTTATCTAGACAAACCCAAGTCCCACTTCCGTTTAAATAACAAGTAGACTTCAATGATCAATATGGTACTATTTCCCCCACAATATTAGCACAATACTGTTTGCCAGCAAGGGAGATACGAAAGGAGCAGAGCATCTTCTGCTTTTTTCTTTTCAAGGCAGGCAGTATATGTGGCAATGGCCTCTCATTGGTGATATGAAGCATGGATTTTGGGTCCACATCATAATCTTCTTTTGTTGAGGAGCTCCGTATGGGATATTGATTGCCAATTTTCCAGTTGCACATGACGACTTTTAGCAACATGGTATTCCTTTACACCCAGTATTCCGTTAGATGGGCCGGCCCGGCCCAAGACCCAATGGAATTGGGTCGGGCCTGGGCTTGGGCCGACTAGAAAAAAATTTGTGGGTCCGGGCCCGGCCAAGGCCCGAGTTTTTTAAATGGGCTTAGGCCTGGGCCCTTCAGGGCCCGGCCCAGCCCGGCCCATGCCCATCCCTACTTTGGACGGAGAGAAATAGCAGATGGTGGACCTCTACGTCAATTCCCGCATACCGCCTCATCAACCTCATCGCGTGGGATGTTGATACTCTGAACGCCTAAGCTTTTTACTGCTGGGTCATGTTTCGTTGTAACGCTGTACCACTACAAGGATGTTCTGACTGCCTTGTATCCAATTGCAAAAATTTATGTAACGTCCTGTGGACCTCCTTTTTTTTTGGTGAAAATACAAGACGTACTTTTACCTCTAAAAAAACGATCGATGCTCAGCATCTCAATTAATTAGGTCTTTGAACGACTCCGTCAATCTTGATCATTGTGCATCACAACCCTTGAATAGTGAGACAATCAATATTAGTCTTATATTGGTTGGGATTTCAATGCTACAATTCATTTTAGTCTGAAGTTAGAAAATACATGGATGTGCTCTTTTGATTTTTTGCCTAAAATTGAAATCCAAAAATATGATGTGAATCTAGATGTTAGCAGGCACTTAACCCTATTTTTGAGAAATTTTAGAGCATAGATGATATATTTAATAAATAGAAATAATGCACAAAAAGTAATGGACTGGTAGGGACATAAATGTAAATAAAATTAAAGTCAAGAGCTCAGAGCTCAGTTGCAAATTACTCAAAAATATATAACTGCAAATGAAAGTTTTAATATTAAAATAAAATACGAAAATGTGCAATGACCTCGGTGCAAAATATCACCTCACGTGGGACGGGGTGGGAGATGACATGGCCAGGACCAAGAAGCAAATACAATAAAGATCAGGGTCTGACTTACGAATTTACAAAAATATTAAAGAATTAAAATTAAATTACAGGACTCCATTATAAACCAACAAAATCCAGGGGAATGATCCAATTTACCCCCTAATGCGCGCGCTCCAACGACTGGATGGGATTCTCATGGACACATGGCAGGCCGAGGATGCATGATATTGATACCGCATTGATGATCGACGGCTCGGATGAAATCTGACCGAGATCTAACGGCTGCAGCTCCTCACGATCGGATGCACGCGATCAAAACCAGGGGGAGCGAAGGTTCCAACGGCTCCTGCTCTTCCTGAAGAACTGGGAAGAACAGTCAGTCGGGGCTCCTTCAATTGCCTCCCACTCGCGACTCCAGCGGTCTCTGGTCCTCCTCCAAGGCTCGGAACAATCCTCGAAGGTGTCCGTAGCGGCTGGATACTTTGGAAATGGTCAAGACCCAAAGATTGAGTCCCTGCTGCTTGGTGAAGCTCAAGGCACCAAAGGTGTACGAGTTATTAAAATATGAGGGTAGTTGCCGTCACCAATGCCCCCATAGATTCATGTCCCCCCCCCCCCCCTCTCTCGCTTGTTCTTGAGTTTATGTGTGGCAGATGTGAACCAAAGAGATCGGAGGGTGTCTATTAAGAGAGAGATGAGGTTCTGGTTCAGGAGAAATCAGAGGAGATGGATTCGATTGGAATTTGATGGAGCACAGGGGCTGTCTGGAGATTGATTGGGAAGCTGCTTTGGATCTTTCTGAGATGTAGATGGCAAATGAAGAAGGTGGCGGAGAGATCCGCGGTGGGTGTTTTGGGTTCGATTGGGGATTTGATCATGAGAGTTGGTGCGAGATTGGATTTGGTTGGGATCGACTGGAGATGTAGCTGATCACGAGATCCCAGGAAGATGATGGAGATCTAAGGCGCGGTCGGGGAGGAGGTTTGTGTCATGCAGTCGAGGATTGGGTGAAGAATAGGATTAAGAGGTTGTCCTCCATACTGGCTCTTAGAACGTCGGCGCCATCATCAAAGGACTGGGAGAAGAACGAGTCCATGTTCCTCGAGCACGGGGGGCTGTGGTGGTGTCCGGGAAGAACGTGAGGAGGTGTTGGCGGCATCGAGGCGGTAAGGGGAGGTGCTGGTGGATTGGTTGACGATGTGCAACTCGCATGCTTGGGAGGAGATAGTGTGCCGTCAACGACGGAGGACAAGGACACAAATCTTATATGGACCTTATTTGTGTAATGCGCGGTTTGCTTTTTTTTTATATGGATAAATTAATGGAAGGGCACAGGTGACAACTGATATTTTTAAAAAGGAAGAAACTAGCTGATATGCAGAAGCTAAGAAGGACGTAAATGTAAAAAACATATAAAAAATATAATTACATGGTGTATAAGGACCAATATTTTTGAAACCAGATCGGACCGGTTGGTTCGACCGGTACCGGTTTATGCCGGTTCGGTTTGATTATTCAAATTTTAATTAACTTATCCGGTTCAATCTATTTTTTGACCTGGTTTAACCAGGTTCAATCGAAGTTGAATCACATTTAATTTTTATATTATTTAAAATTTTTGTTGATAGTGGAAGTTGAACCCATAACCTTTAGTTACATTTAAATGTAATTAAACTATTATCATGTTACAAAGCATCTAATCCAAATAATATGTATATATATATGATATGTATGATATTTGATGGTGTATAAGAAAAATATTTTATGTATTGTATAAAATATATGCATTATCTACGTATTTTATATAAATTTCAAGTATATTAAGTGTATATTATATATAAATATATTATTATATTTTGATTTGATTAGTTGATTCAACCCTTTTTTTCCGATCTGATTTAATCTGATTTTAAACAATGATGACGTTATCATCAATTTGATTAAATGGTTCGACCTGATAGACCATTTCAATAAGGTTGTGTCCCATTCGATTTCAAAAACTTTGACAAGGACACATGGTTAGTTAAATATCCCTTTCCGAATTTGCAGCCACCACCCGTATGAACTGATCCGAGTCCGCAAAAACCCCGCGCCCACCAAACCCCCACCCGTCCTCCCGCCTTCCTCCTCCCCTTCCCAACTTCATACTATAACAAAACCAACCCACCACCTCCGCACCTTCCCTCCGCTCCCAACACCATGCCACCAGCCCTCCCCTTCCTCCTCATCCTCCTCCCCCTCCTTTTCCCCTCCGCTAGATCCCAGACCTCCTTCGATCCTCCCGGTTGCCGCCCCAGCCTCTGCGGCTCCACCAACATCAGCTACCCCTTCTGGATCTCCTCCCCCTCGTCTCAGTCCTCCTACTGCGGGTACCCCGTCTTCGATCTCGTCTGCCTCAACAACACCACCCCCATCCTCCAGATCCTCGACCGCCGCTTGACCGTCCTCCACATCTCCACTTCCCGCAACACCTTAACCCTCGTCGACTCCGACCTCGTCTCCGAATCCTCCTGCCCTCATCCCTCCCGCAACCTCACCCTCGACCGCTCCTCCCCTGTCCGCCTCGCCCATGATGCCGCCAACATCACCTTCCTCTCCAATTGCTCGTCCAGCACCACCGGATCGCCGATGACATGCCGACCGGGATCGTTCGTCGCGACATCGGACCAGATCGGCCATCTGAACGGGACGTGCGGGGAGGTGGTGGTGGTGCCGGTGCTGAGGGAGGCGGTGGAGGAGGAGAAGGGGGATTTGGGGAAGGGATTCCAAAAGGTGTTGAGGAAGGGGTTCCAGATGGAGTGGGATTCGATGGATCTCAAGGATTGCAAGCAGTGCGAGGATAGCCATGGGCGGTGCGGGTACCGGAAAGAAAACGGCGAGGAGGGTTTAGCGCTTCAGTGCTTCTGCGCTAACGGGATTCACGAAGGAAGCTGCTGGGACAGGGACAGAGGTAATTATCAAATTTGCGTTCCTCTCAATTTCGTCTCGTCTTGTTATTTACATTGTCTAGTAATGACCGCTTTAATTAATTCTCTTAAATTGGGGATGAAATGCTAATAAGTCCTCTTGTTTGGAGGTGTATAGTAATAGAGGTAGATTATTAAGATGCTTTCGTCAATTGTTTCTGGAATCGAGAAGCGTATTCCAACGTGGGGGAATGTCATTAGAGCGTAAACATTGGCATCGTGGGCAATGGGATCCATTCGACTTAAGAATGTGTAATTGTAGTCAAAGTGAGGGGTTGAGGATTAAGATTGGTTGAGTATATTATTCACATCAATTTTTGATCAGGCGTTATTTTATTGTCCATAATTAGTCACTGCATTGAGAGAAAGAAAGAGAGAAATCGAATTCCATCCCGCTATCTTGCGATGTGGTATTTTGATTTTAGGATATTTTCATGGATTTGGATTCAGTATGAAATTTCACCTTATGGTGTCCACATTCTTGTGTCCACATTCTCATCTCGAAGTAATATGATACATTAGGACGTAATTAGTATCTGGTCGCTTAGGAAGCGGAATAAAGTTTGTTCTAAATTTAAATTGTCAAATACTTGGAGTTTTATTTCTTGTTGACAATTATGGCTTTATACCGGTATCATAAGATAAAGTGGTCTAATCGTAATCACGTCATTTATTATATCTATGGTTACAATATATTTCCTTCGTTTTGATTACTTTTCAATCAAACAAAAAATAATCGATAAATCACACTTATCTCGTATCCATTCTTATCCTTTATCTCACACTGGAGTGCTCCTTTAAGGGTGCGTTCTAATAAGCATGAATAATGATGGGGAATAAGGAGAATAAGGGTCTATTCTTTGTTCGACTAGAGGATAGGAATAAGGAGAATAAGGTGAAATAAAGGTATGTAAGGTGGGATAAAAATAAGAATAAAAGTGAAATAAGATGGAATAATGAGGAATAATCGTACCACTGGGAACCGTGTTGGGAGTAGAATTGACCCCTTATTCCATGACCTATTCTCCAACCAAATAGGGACTGTCTTATTTGAAAGTAAGGTATTGCTCCCTTACTATGGGATAAAGAAAGACTATCACAAGATAAACTGCCCTAAATAAACATTTATAGATATTTGGATTAATATAAATCATCAATATTTATCCCTTTTTTATCCTACACAAATAAAACAAAGAATAAATCTTACCCATATTTATCCTATCTTGTTTTCTCATGTCTCATCTTTAGTCCCAACGAAGCCTCTAGAAAACAGTTATCTCGTATCCTGTCATACTGCAAATTATTAATTTTAGTTTGACTTGCCTGGTCATTTATCTCGCTCACATGTTCTGGTCATCGTGTCCTTCTCTTGATGTTCTACGTGTTTTTTCATTGTTTTGTTTTTTTTTCTGCCCCGGTCAAAAAATACTTGTCTTTGTAATTAAAATGATATATGTGATTACAACGGAAGTTTTGGGGTCAACACAATGCATATCTCCTGAACGATTTTTGGAATTCGCTTGAATTAAAAGGCTACGAATATGCAATCCGAAGAACATTTGATGGGTTGTGAGCAAATGATGTTTGGTTGATATCATCAAAGCCCAATTTATCTTTTTTGATCCATTTAAGAGTGCACTGTCTTTTTGTGGGCGTATTTCTTTGACCTTCTTTTGGTCAATTTCCGACAAACATGGGGATTTTATCTATGCAAATCATTGCTGACATTTATACCCTTCTGTTTTTCGTATAGACATTGTGATCCCTAGGAATCTTTTTTAAAAGTTACACATTCATCTTGAGAGGACGCAAAATAATATAAGATAGTTTGTATATTATTTTATAAATAATTTTTGTTTTTAGTCCTTTAATCCTGATCTTGAAAGGTTTAACCTGCAGAGGATAACGATAGGAGCATAAGTAACAATGGAAAATATTATATGAATATCGTTACAATGTTACACTCATGTTATTTGCAAAATGGGGAAAAACGTAACTGTAAGACCTCAAACAAATAAGTATCCCGAAGGCTTATAAGAGCGAAAGTAGAAATCCCCGCTATTTTCATTCGCAATGAGGTTTCCCTCCAAAACCTTTGGTAAAGGTCTCCTCTATTTTCTTTTGCAATAGGATTTTCCCCCCAAAATCTAAGAGGGTGTTCGGTTTGAGAATAAACATGAATAAGGATGGAGAATAAAGAAAATAAGTGTTTATTCTCTGTTTGACTCGAGGATATGAATAGTGAGAATAAGGAGAAACAAGGGTGTCTGGCTGAGTAAGCACTATTCTCTGTTTAGTTGGCAAATAATGGATAAGAAAGAAAGTTTGAAAGTTAGTTGAAGTTGTCGGTTATTAGATTAAGTGAGTTTGAAGCTATCGTAAAAGGCTAACATATATTCGTCACTTACACGCATCCCAGAGGGGGATTACTATGGACAACTTGAGCTTAAGTATTTGAGGTTGTGGTTAGGGGCTCCAGTTGGATTCAAACCAAACAAGTCGTCTGAGTTAGCAATCCTAGACAGCTGATCGGGTCCAGAGCTCGAGACGTTATATATGATATCAGAGCGGATTTCCTCTAATGTTGGAAAGGGCTATGCAAGAGGTGGAGCTACCCTTACCATAGAGTTACGAGAAAAGGGATACCTAAATGGTGAAGCTACCACTGTTACTGGGAATATGTCACTGACCATTGCACAACGAGGATATTTTGAGTATAAGTAGGGTGATTGTAGCAGCCCAAACATAGTACTAAGTCTAGTAATTATAAAGTGTGATAATAGCTTATAAGTAGTGGGAACTACTAGTAAATGACTTGGGCTTAAATATTTTGTGTTGTAGTTGAGGGCTCCAGTGGGGTCCAAGCTCCACAAGTTGTATGGACCAACAATCCCGATAACGGATCCGATCTATTGTTCGGGATGTTACATTATGGAACCTCGATAGGGCATAAA
Source organism: Ottelia alismoides (assembly GCA_037367405.1). Taxonomy (NCBI): domain Eukaryota; kingdom Viridiplantae; phylum Streptophyta; class Magnoliopsida; order Alismatales; family Hydrocharitaceae; genus Ottelia; species Ottelia alismoides. The sequence goes on along the minus strand of JAZKJV010007931.1, from coordinate 63,281 downwards.
ACTTTTACTTGATAATACTGATCAATGTACATGGCTTAAGTAATGCAAACAATGTCTCCATTGTAGTATTAAGCATTAGCCCAACCTTCGGCTATTGGGTTGCACCATGCAATATTTCATGCCTTATAAGATAGTTGTCGTTATCCATTACACTTCTTTAGGATAGTCAAGGATCATTCTTCAGAGCATGAGGGGCTTGTTAGATTATAAGGTTGATGATGGGATTTTCGATGTATTGTATTTGATTCGCTATCATATTTATTTTATACAGATTTTAATATGTGTGTTTGTTTGTTTTAATACGTAAATATCATTATAGATTTATTTGCAACTATATGTAATAAAATTATATGCATTCTTTTACCACATATTTGATATAACTGTTGTTAAAACAAAACATTTAAGTTATTTATATTATGTATAAACCATATAACACATGCCTTTGTGAACAATCCATAAAGTATTTCTTTTGTTATTAGTATTCATTTTAAAGATATGATAATATCTTGTTTATATTCCTCAAAATCTTTAGCTGTATCTATATTAATATATTTTAAACATGATAAAGATTACAATAAAACATATATTTATATCCGATCGTTGGTGTACCTACATAGAATGCATCAGTAATAATCCTTGAAGCTAACTCTATCATAATCTTTCAAACATTATGAATTACCATTTTCCGAGTAAAAAAAGGTCGGATAGTAATCGTCTTACTGGAAATTTGTTAAAGACGGTCACTAATTTATTCCAACAGAGTGACGTCAGACACTGATTCCAACTATTTCCTCAGGTTCAACTAAAATCACATTTTCAGATAGGTTCGTACTTATATCGATGTTGATGCCGAGTCCCTGTAGTCTATGGGCATTGGGCTGGGCCGGCCCAGTCCAATCCGAAGCCCGGCCCAGCCCAAACCCAAATTATCATCGGACTAGGACTGGGCCTAAATGTTTGCCCTGAATTTTTTTTGGGCCGGACTCGAGCTTGGCTCGGCCCAACACGACCCAACCCAAGGCTCGGTCCGTTTAAGGACCTGGCGTAAGATCCGAATGGTGGCCCGATATGTAGCCCAATAGATCTACCCACTTGCACACGTAACCATCCTTCTTCCCTTGGAATCGTTTCTCCCCTTCCCTACGCCCCTTTTACTTCTCTCCGATAGCCGCCACTCCTCAGCAGACTCCTATGTCACCTCTTATGGCCATCCTCTCCCTCTATCCCTTCTCTCCTTCTGTCGGACATTCCCGCTGCAAAAGAAGAGTCACGACAAGCCCCTACACGAGGACGGTGGTATGTCTTAGGTGCAGGCAACTCTAATTTCCCAAATGTTTCTCCATCTTTTATAGTAAATCTTTATTTGTTAGCATCTTTAGTATTTATCATTTATGCCTCCACCAATTTTTACTTCAGTTTTACTGTAAAATCTACTTGCATTTTATCTTGAATGAAAATTTACTGTCAAAACTACTTCAATTACAAGCATATATTTATATATGATCTCTCTACATGTAGTATATGCCTCATCTTCGCTGCACATCCTATTGTCACAAACCACGATTCCCACTAATTTAATCGTGATTAAAAACGTTAGGGTGTCAACAATTATTTTGGGGACAGATCTTGCATCTGAATTCAGCAGGTGTAGATATATACAACTTTTATTATCATCCAGGATTTAAATTTTTATTAGAGATATATAACAAATGAGTATTAACTGAATTTATTGCATGAATAGGAACAACCAGAAAATACATCATCAACAACAAGAGCAATAAAAGAGAAGCATGACACAATTGAGGATGGACCGGGCCTGGCTTCGGCTGGACCATAAAAAAAGTTGTGGCCCAAGGCCTCAATTTTTTATATGGGCTTGGGCCTGGACCCTTTAGGGCCCGACCCAGCCCTGCCCATGCCCATCCCTACTGTACACGTTGTCATGACCATCGAGATTGTTGAGACTACATGCACATTGCCTATTTTTTTTACCATAGCCCAAAGTCACAACGAACTCATCGTATGAAGCAGCTTCATGAAGAACTATCATACAGTGGGAAACCCCGTCCATTTTCAAGGACTTTTGATTAACCAAATTACTGCTAACTAAATGAAGTGAACTATAAATTTATGCAACCAAAAGTAGATGTATCAAGTATTCGAATTAGGTAGGAGACGCATAATATCGTAGTCGGACAATCCGATCTGCACAAATTTAGAAAATCCACAATGCCAGTAACATGAATTTAGTAGTCAAACTTAAAGATTGATGTAAATATTACCAATACAGATCGGAGACTACATGAGCGCAGCCAATGGCTTTTAGGCCTCCACATTTGGACTTGTTAAAGTTGATGGGCTGTTTAGTTTACTGGTAGATAATATGCGCCTGCTTGGTTAGAATGCTGGATTTGACTGGAGTACATTTTTAAGATGGATTAGTAAGAAAGGTGTATTCTTTATGACTAGTAGGTAATTGTAGGAATGAGTAGTGGCTTGGATAGTCCCAACTTAAAACTTCCACCGTCTTAATCCAGTTCAACCCAAAGCTCAAATTGAAATGGGTTGGATCTGGGTCAATCAGATTTTTTTAGTACTAGGTTTGGGCTGAGATCTGTCCCAGCTCGACCCGCGACACATGACTAATATGATATAAAATGTAAATATTGATATATACTAGTAAAAATTGATAATTCATGCAAGGTGAGCGCTCTTGGAAAATACCGAAGTAATTTGAACATAAAAACTGTGCTGAATGGACTTGTAGCTTATGAGGTGTTTTCCTATAATTAATCTGAGATTATACCAGAAGATTGAGACTTGATCTTTTTCTATAACAAATTAGAAGGTCATGTGCTGATGGCATTGACATTAAATGACGAATTCAAGGGGCTATCTGGTTTCACTGGTGGAGGTATTCCAGTAATTTGTACAGTTGAGCCCGATCCTGGCTCATTAGTTTTCGGTGAGTTTGGGTTTGAACTTGAGTTTGATTGACTTTTCCAAGCGTTGGACAGCTCAAAGCCCAGATTGTTAGATGGATTACTCGGTTTGGTGCTCATTCCTAAATATTTGGATAGGTGAGAGGGTTAGAATGGTAAAGATGTAACAATCAAGGTCGTACATGTTTGGTTAGCGAACGGTGGTTAAACATGTCTGTAAAAGAGTGTAGCAATAAAAAATGAGTAAAGCTCATTCTATAACGAGGTAGAGGTGTGTTCAGTTCGGGAATAAGCAGGAATAAGGATGTGGAATAAGGAGAATAAAGGTTTATTCTTTGTTCGGCTGGAGAATAGGAATAAGAAGAATAAGGTGAAATAAAGGTAGGTGGGGTGGGATAAGATAGGAATAAGAGTGAAATAAGATCGAATAATGGTGAATAGTCGTACCACTGGGAACCGTGTCGGGAGGAGAATTGGCCCCTTATTCCAGGGCCAATTCTCCAACTGAACATGCGGAGATTTGGCCCCTTATTCCAGGGCCCTAGGAATTACATTGCGTTCAAGTAGAAGTAAACATCTATTTGCTTGTGCTATTGATTGTTTTTTCCTTGTAATCTTGTATTCTATGATCGAGGTCACTTCAGTTCTCCTAAAGAAGTCCCTCCGTTTGGTTTCCAGGTTACCCCTGGGTAACTCGAGTTATCCTCATGTATTTTTGAATTGGAATTCCATCACAAATTAATATGATAGCGCATCTCATTCCTTATTCCAATCATTTCCCAATCCTAGTAAACATCTAAACAGCTACTATTCACATGAAATTAACTCAACCCATCTCATGATTCATCCCAGTATGTCACTTGCGTAAGAAAATGATATTTTTATTTTAATATCGATTCATTGAACCTATTTTAATTATCTAGTAGTAGAGCAGCGTAGACATTTATTATCCCGTAACTAACTTTACTGGATAATTTCCTGATACAAGAAAGGAAATTATTTTTATTGACAGAATCCAAAAAAAATAATTTTCCTTCACTTTCTATCACATATAAAAATTCTATTCATTTCTCATCTTTTCTTCCATTAATTTGAAAAATAGTTGTCTTTATCTCTACATCTCTTTATGGTACGTATACATACATTTATTTTCTGTTGAATATTTAACAAATAAAATTTTTTTTGAAAGATTTTCACTAAATTCCTGTGTAAAAAGGTAAACAAAAAACAAAAATTTGGGCCAGGGCCCTAGTTACAAGAAGGATGCGAGGAGCTTTTAGAACCCAGGGAGCTCAAAAACCCGGGTCCAAGTTCAACAATTGAGGATAGTAATGTCTCTGATCACCGCGTTCACAATCGTTTGAGTGCCGGAGGTTGTGCCAGACGCCCAACGTCTGTTTCTTTCTTTCCAGATTTCCCATACGGTCGCAGCAAGGAGGATTCCCATCCGCTTTCTAGTATGTACGTGTAGAGATCCTTTAATCCAGTCCACAATTTCGGTGAGTTTTCTGGGCGCCGCGGAGGTCGCCCCAAACGCGGTACATAGCCTGTCCCAAATCGCAAATGAGAAGAGGCAATCGAAAAATATGTGTGTCACGGACTCCATCTCTTGTTTGCAAAGGTAGCAAGTGTTGTGCGACGTAATGCCGAACCTTGCAAGCCTATCAGTTGTAGGAAGGCGTCCCAGCATGGCCCGGTATAGGGTGCAAGAATGCTTGGGGGCCGCTCCCTTCGTCCAAACGACATCAGCCCAGCTGACAGGAACGCGCCTTGGCCTGATGATTTCAACTGCGGCAGCGAACAAATAAAAATTGGTAAACAGAATATGAATGTTCTTTGTTTTTTCGTTTGACCATAGAAATGAATCGTTACAAATAAATCAAATCCTGGTCGTGTTTTGCTACTTTAAGCAAACGCCGTGTTCTAATCGTTTGATCGTTGATTCTGTCGACATGCCAAATAAAATACATTATTTTCCAGCGTGACTTTGAAAGTGGACTTCCGAGAGGAATATGAATGTAAGCATATTTTGATCACTTAGTCCGATTCGATATTTCTCTGCAATTGGATTTATTAATACAACTATCGTGTAGTTTGTTATTTATCGTATTTATATATTTCTCCTGATCCCATTTTTTTTTCTTTTTCCTTGGAGTAGCAAAAACCCTCCCCTTTCCTTGTCCATAGTATTTCCCATATCCTTTTACTCGTTTCCATGCATTGATTATTATTGCTTGCGGTGTGTCCATATACCCACTTTATAATGCCTTGGATCCTAATTGATTAGGCATTTTTTTCTCATAAACGCGGAGACCCTTCCGGATTCTGATTAATTAGATGATCTATTTTTGGATTTTTATTGATGTGTGATTAGAGAATTCATCCAGATCATAATTTATTAGAGGGTCAATCTGGATTTTAATTGTTTCTTAACATGTTTGTTCTTCATTGAGCAGATTTAGAGATCTTTTGGTTTAAGGAGATGTATCAAATCTTCCTTTTTAGGGATATCTAAAAATGTGCCAATTCATTTGTGTGAAATATTGCATAACCCCTGGTGGATTGGTGTTTAGAATCATCCTTTCCACTTTATTTTCCCAACCGTCGTCAAAAACACAATCCAATTATTAGTGAGCTATATGCAAATCTTATCTTGTGACCATTTAGTACTTGCATGTTTGTTACCGCTACTAACGTCTGTTTCGTCCACCACAACTCACAAATCTCATGTCGGGAATCCAACTCCAGTACATATACTATGACATCAAACATGACGATAATGATTTTTTATGAAAATTATTGTTAAAAAGCAAATTTTATCTAGCATACTTATACTGCAAACGAATTTATTTTTACCCAAAATTCTAGAGCCAAGCGGATCGATAGGCATTGCTCACTTTTCGAAATTTATGATATGGTGTGAATAATACGTCAAACTCATTTTTAGCTACTTTTGCTTTAAATGCAGACCAAATATTACTAATTTGTTTGTAATAATCCTATAGCGTAACACCAATAGCTTGTTATTTACATTGGCCTTTGCTTTTATATAGTGGAGACTGTTCTTCCCTCTTGCCATTCGATTCGTGCCATCTAACCACAATCCAACCATCAACGATTTACCGAGTATTTTAGCTCTAAACCACAATTTAAAGATTTATGTATTATGAATGTATCTTCGTAATCCAAGAGAATTCAGAGGACTTGTTTGATTGCTGGGTTGGATTGGATTAGATTGGATTACCCTTGTGAATAGTAAATTGTGAAGAGGATTGGGAGGGTACACCGATATACTCCAATTCAACCAATCGACCAAACATGCCCTAAAACAATATCTAGATGGTATGTCTACATCTCAGAAAGTGACACAATAAATTTCTTCCAATAAGAGAGGGGCATTTGTTTTCAGGAGAAGATGGAAAAACCTTATATCCGAGATATTATCTACAAGCAATTGCAACCGAAGTGCGGAATCTCTTAGACCAATCAATAGTCTTCTGTTGACTTGCTATGCCTTGGAAATTTCCATCCACAGCACCTTACTAATCTCTTCTTCTTCTTCCTCTCGACTGCTCTTCCTCCTCCTCCAATGATCTGGCAGCCGCTTGCACCATCTCAACGTCCGGTAACCGTCCATTCCGCGATGCACAGGAGGCACCTCCAACTCCTCTTCCTCCTCCTCTCCATGTCCCTGGGCAGACCTGATGTACATGGAGGTTGCATCAGTAACTCCACCTCCGTCTGTGATCGTAACATAATGGATGTTAGTCGTGGATCAAGCGGAGAAGAAGCTCAGACTGAAGAGCCCAATCTCATCGAAAACTATTGTATCTCGTGTTCCGACGGGAGACCGACTGTTAGATTTGGTGACATAAGGCACCGTGTCAAGCATATCGAATACAGTCTTGGTGTCATGACAGTGGCCGTGGCGGATTGGGAGATATGTTCTTGGGATTTAGAGAACATAACTCTGAATGATACACTATTTGATGTGGAGGAGGGGAATAAGAAGCTTATCTTGCTCAAATGTTCGAAGGCACGGAATCTCGATTCATTTACTGAACTCGACTGTTCCAAGGGGCCACATGGTACTACAAAGATGCTGGAACGGAAGAGCTGCCCGAGGAAGGGCGGCTCGAGTCTTGCGACCCTCCGGTGGTGATACCTTTGGTGCAAATGGCGGTGGAGGAGCTGAATCACAGCCGTGATCCTTTGAAGTTTGGCGAGGCTCTGTCGCAGGGATTCGAGGTGCGGTGGAAGGCAGGATATCAGTGGTGCAACGGCTGCGTCCAGCATCACGAAATGCCCTGCGGCGATATACCATCATCGGAGCAGAAGTGTTTCTGCTCCCAGATCACGCATCTCTGGTCGTGTGAATCAAGAGGTATGCTTTCTTATCTGTGGTCCTCGGTTTCTGCTCTTGCTTGCATTCGACATCAGATTTCGGGGACATTCCCCCGTGAGGATTCCAACGCCCTGAAAGAAACACGGGGCGCCTTACCTTCAAAATTAATGGTTAAAATCAACATCTCCTTTGTTGTTGAGAAGCTACTTCTAACTCTGCTTCTATGAGAAGCTATTATTAGCTTACTTGATAAGCCATCTCCAAAGTAGTCTTCTTTAAGAAGCCATCACTTGTTCTAGTGTACTCAATTGGCTTCTATACAAGAGCGGAACTAGTATATATTATGGGGGGGGGGGGGGGGGGTAAAGGTCCCACCATGATTATTATACATCACTTGTACAATGTATTAAGTTTTTAATCCAGTCCCTCCTTAATTGTATTATAATTAATGTTGTTAGAGAAATGTGGAATCATTAAATGGTCAAGTGGTAGAGTGGCATAGCTATTATTTTGAAGAATAGGGTCCGAATCTTATCTCCGTTAATTTTACTTTATTTTATATGTTTTATCCAATAACTTCTAAAGTATCAAAATAATTTGATATAAAATTATATTTGAATTTATTTATCTCTCCCATTGTTTTTAACACTTCTTGTGAATAAAATAAATTTTGTTATTTCGTTTTAACCATGAACTTTGTTGTTTCAAAATTTCACTTGATAGTTTAGCTTTTTTAGGATGGATTTAGAGAGGCTTAAATTGTTATATTTATCCAATTTTAAAAATAACCACTAAAAATACCAATCTATTTGAAATTATAACTTTACTAATATATTTAAATTCTACATTTATCAAGATTGAAAGAGGTTCATTTTAAAAATATTATTTTTATTTAAAAATATCATTTGAAAATACATAGATTTTTCCATTTTAGAACATACATAATAGTTGTATACTCGGCCCGCGATGAAATTCGTGGTCCCGCTCCTGCTTCTATAAATAGGGTCCTTGAGGTTTGAGTATAATCAACCAAGAGAAGGACCAAGAGAGTTAGAGAGCTACCAAGTATATTGAAGAGGAAAGTATAGAGAGCTTGAGTGTTATATACTTGGAGAGTATAAGTGAGTGTATATGAAGTGGTGTACACTTTAAGGTGTTGTATTGTATAATGGTGTATTGTTAATGTATGTTGTTAGTAAGTCATTATATTCTCCTTGTAATCATATTCCAACATCAATTACCTGAGAATGCAAACGGCTGTGTGTGTATATAATATATCTATCTAGTTGTATCCGTAGCTGTTTTAAAATTCAGAAGTACATTTGTTTTAGTTTGATATATGTGAATATTTGTTTAGTATATAAATTTGCAAATTATGTTTTAATCGTCTAATAAGATATTATATCATCCTTAATCATATTTGATGTAATTGTTATGAATTAAAAATATTTGACATCCTTGTTTCATGTGCAAGTCACCAAAATTTTTATATGATATAAGTTGATCTATACTATATTTTCGCAATTATCCGTATCTGGGTGACATCTACATCATATCCACATATTAATCTAACAACGAGGCATCATAAAAGATGCGTTCCATCCCATGAGACAGCCCAATCCGTAACCATTTATAAAACATTTATCCAAACACGCTTATCTATTAGATGAGTAGTCTTAGTGTATTCATAGATCTAAATATGTCGCACCATACATCCACGATCCACAGAGCGCACGTGTGTCCAACAATCTTAATCTAAACAAATGTATACTAAATTTTCGTAAATAGATCATAAATTAGGTTATGTAAGATCATTGCCTATGTATTTAATACATCATTAATCTTAAATCAATAGGAGCATAAATTTTTTAGGGCATCAGAGATGCATATTGATGCTGAAGATGCACAATATGCGAAAACAACTGGGTTTGTGCCTTTCTGCGCAACCTGTAGCTTTTGACGTCTATTTGGGGATTGATGATGCAGTGATATGTAATTTGTAGAAAGGAGTCGAGCCTTCTACGTTTGTTGGAACCACAAATCCATTCTAATATTACATCAAATGGTAGATCAAAATTACAAGCTAAGTAACTAATTTGAGAAAAAGGGATTGCATAACATGGTAAGAGATTTTGGGTGTTAGGAACAAATCCAATCACCAAACAAAAGTAGAAATCAACCGAGAGACAGAAACATGCATAATCACACGTAACAAGGATTTATAGTTATTCGACAATGTTCCTACCTTACTCGCTCACACTAAACTTCCTTGTGTTCTTATAGTGTCTATTTATACCACAAGGTTAGGGTTATAGGGATGTGTATGCGAAATTATTAATGTACCTCTGATACATAGAAAATCTTCATCGAAGATGATTAATACATTTATGTTGTCAATTAATCTCCATTAATTTTCATTTGATAGAACCCAACATTGGAGGCTGTGAATAATAAGCAATGAAACTGTAGCTTTAGAGGAAGTTTTTTTCAGTTTCAAGTATGATTTGTATTCTATTCAACTGCACAAAATAGGCTAATTAGCTGCTCCAGCTTACATCAAAGGCCCAAAAATAGGAGTTATCCCCTACCAAAACCCCTCCATAAAGGAAGGGCTAGAGGTTTAACCATAGGCAAAAAGAGTCACGGAGGCAACTTTCCAATAACAAACAATCTTTCTAAAGACAAACATAACATGAGTGATCACCCGCTGTGGGAATTTGAGTCCCAGACAATGTGGGAGATCAGCATTGCGAATCATGGAAGTATGTACAAATACGATCAATCACGCAAGTATGAAGACACACAGATTTACAATGTACACCAGTAATTGGGCTACGTCCTTAAACGTTGGTGATCGGTTTTTACTATGTGGAGAAGAAGAAAATATTGAAAGTCTAAGGAGTTCATATACTACTCCCGTAATAGCAAGACCCTTGTCTTGTTGGGTTATGATACGATAGGAGGTGATGCGTACAACGGTTCTTCAACCTGGATCAAATGGTTACATTCAACGGCATATCGATTATCAACACCATCGGTGGAGAACAACATCGATGGAGGAGTAACTCGAGTAGTTTTGGATTTGGTTTCTTTGGTGTCACACGTATGAAACACAAGCATCAATAACAGCCTTCAACCAGCGACCAAGGAGCAGAGGATCGTCCCATAACAGACGCACGGAACGCACGGATCAATCTAATCTTCAGCACTGCCTCCCACCAGGGGAGCTTCCACACCCTCGAACGGATGAGAGTGGAGATATTTAGATCGCAAGTTGTTCGTTCTATTTCCTTGACTGGTCTTACCATTTGGCAGTTGGCATAGTTTTCTTTGTTTCCCGGTGGTTGGTCGTACCCACCTTCTGCCTGGAAAATGGGAATAAGGTCGCCACTCGAAGACCATAAAGCACTGCGCTTCAGACAATTGCGGTGCGGACCCATTTTTTACTTTCGGGCATGAAACACGGCGTCTGACTCCTGTGATAGGGATGCATAATTCATGTCTTTTCTTAGTAGGAAGTCTCTAGGAAGTCATTTCCGTTTTTTGTGTGTAGGAATATACACTAGGAATATGCGGATAAGAATATGGTTTTGTAAGAATATGATATGGCCAATGAAGTATATACTATATTACACAATTATAGATTTTAGGGCTTTTATCAGTTGTGTTTTATGAGATATTGCAATATCAGTTATACCTCTTTTTTTTGGAATATCAGTTCTGCCCTTCACCTCTTCCACAATGATACCTAGTGCCCTTCAGGTTAGTTGCCGTTCATCCCTAATGCAAACGGACGTTAACTTTGGGGAACACAATAGGGATTAAATTTTATAAAAAGAGGGATTTTTACCCCAGGAACCTTATAAACTTTTTCAATTACCTCATCGACCTTTGAAACAACCAAATTCCCCCCTCAACCCTGTAATTTTGCTAACCATTACCTTACATACCTCATGGTTAACCCCCATCCATTAACCCGTCAAAGTTGATTGGATTTTGTTACATTCTTTTACATTATACTCATCTTATTTATCGAAATTACATTAAGTGTCCCTTTCCTCACCTTCCTCCTAATCTCAGTTTCCTCACTCAACACCCACCCACCTCCTCCCCGACTTCTTCCTCTTCTGCTCCACCACGAGGGTGATCTCCTCCTCCCCGTACTCCAACTCCCTGATCTCCCCCTCGTCCTTCAAGTATGCCATGAGGGCGACCTCCTCCTCCTGACCTCCGCCTCCCCGACCTCCCCCTCCTCTAGGTCTAACAGTGGCGACCTCAGCCTCCCAAACCTTCTGCTCCTTCTCAAGTTCCAACGTGTGGTGCCCTCCTCCACAAACTCCTTCTCCTCCTCTAGTTCCGTCGCGCAAGTGCCCTCCTCCTCCTCGACCTCCTCCTCATCTAGGTCCGTTGTGTGGGCGACCTCCGCCTCCCTGACCTCATGATCCTCCTCCAGATCGGCCACGTTGGTGCCCTCCGCTTCCCCGACCTCCTGCTCATCCTCCAGTTCCATCGCGCAGGTGCCCTCCGCCTCCCCAACCTCTTGCTCCTCTTCCAGATCCATTGCGCGAGTGCCCTCCTCCTCCCAAACCTTCACCTCCCCGGACTCCCCCTCATCTTACTGATTCGTCGTGAGGGTGCCCTCCTCCTCCCAGACCTTCTCCTCTTCCTCCAGGTCTGCCATCCTCCAGGTCCACCCTCCGATTTTGGTAGAAGAAGAGGATGAAGAAGAGGGTAGGAGAAGGAAAGAGAGAGATTGCAGATCCACCATCCAATTTTCTTTAGTTAGATTAACTCAAGTTTAATCTAAGTAATTAACTTCAATAAAGTTAAAGTTGACGTAAGTATGTGGGGGTAAGACAGAGAAAGCTTACAGGGTCGAGGGGGGAATTAAGTTGTTTCAAAGGTCGAGGAGGTAATTCGAAAATTTTATAGGGTTCTTGAGGTAAAAATCCTCCGTCGTCTCCCTATTGCTCCACCGCAGCCTACTCTGCTCCCCTACTACTCCACCATCCTATGCTCTGCTACCTTGCCCTCCTCCTCCTCGGCCCCCGGCTCCTCCACCATAGCTACTACCCCATGATGCTACCCTCTGCTCCTCCACCACAACCATCACCCCAGACGTCGCCCCCTTGGCACCAAAGCCACAAAGACTCCCTGCCGGTCTACCGAACGCAACAGACCCACCCGTGAGAACCTCAACCCCCTTCTGCAGTTGAAGTTGTCGAAGTTCCTTGCATCGACGAGGGCGACAAAGGAGGAGGTGAAGGGCGTGGGGCGGAGGATGATGGGTTGGAGGATGATGGGTGAAGGGAGTGTTTGGACAGTTATGCCTTTCTTAATCTCACCATGAAAAAACATGATTAAGTTCAACTTATTGACAAGTAAAGTAACATTGGGGTACAAGTTATAGAACGGTAAAAAGTCAGAAGCACAACTGATAATCCAAAAAAGGAGGGACATAAATGCTTTTGCAATATTTTAGAGTTAAATTATATAACAACAAATTTATTAATTAGTTTATTCCCAGTAATTTAAGCCCAAGTTCTTCTTTGTATATCTCCTTGTTGTCGACTAGATAACTCGTTCTTTATATTTTTCATTAAATTTTCACATATATCAACAATCTTATAGAATTTCAGTAAATACGCAGTATTACAATACTATGGACATTACAGCCGTACTTTTGCAAATAGTGACGAGAAAATTATGTTTTAATTGCTAGTATAGTATAACTATCCCTTATTTGAAATGATTACAACTTAAACAGAATCTAATAAAAAATCGAATTCACAAATAAACTTCCTTATTCCACCACTTTTTTCCCGATGGAATAAATATCTGCACTCATATTCATGTTTCACCTTTTACTTATTTTTAAAAGATGTTCTTAGTATTTCACAATGTAGTTATAATTGATAATGAGAGCTTCCTAAAAGTCCACAACCGACGACCTTTTGACGACGCACAGTTCCCTCGTCCACCATTTACACCAAACCCCTCAACTGAATCCCATCTGAGCATAAACGATCTCCACTCTTCCGCTCCTCTGCTCAGTCTGCTGCTCGTGATGCTCCGGCATTTCATGCTGCTCCTCTTCTCCCTTCTTCTTGCCTCCGCACTCCTGCCGGCTTCTTTCTCCTCGTCTCAACTGTGGGTCAGTTTTGATCAACATCAGCTACCCTTTCACCGCGGACATCTGGCCGGAGTACTGCGGCTTCTCCAACTACTGAATCCCGTGCTCCGTCGATGGTAAACCCAAGATATGGTTCAAGGACAAGAGCTACCAAGTGAAGAGCATCGACTACACCGATGGGATCATCGCTGTTTCACCGTTGGGTGTCGGAATGAAAGATTCATGTCCCTCTCAACTCTGGAATGCCACTCTCGATGAATCTCATTACGGATTAACGGAAGAGGACGTGAAGGTGCTCTTGCTGAATTGCACTGCCCTCCCCACCGCACATCGATTAAGGTTGCGACTCGTCAGCTATTTACTATAGTTTAAATCCATATCTGGGACATTTTTTTAACGTTGATTAAAATTCAATTAATATATAAGCACTTATATGTAACATTTAAGAAAGGGAAACTGAATCTTAATAACTTCAAACAAACCTCATCTGCATGCACAATTATTTCTAGATTCATACGTACACACATGTGATATGGTTAATTTAATCGATATTTAATGATCTGTACATGAACAAACCCATCATTTTTAGGTTGATTCGTTTATTTAAATGAACCAAAACTTGTGTTTTCTGCTCCAATTTAATTGACTTTTTAATGAAGCAAACATAATCAGTTATACAACATGAGTTTCTTTACAATATTAATTGCTTTTTAATAAAATAATGGTAGAATTTAATTCGATTAAATATTGAGCAATGACTGGCGTGAACCCGACTGATACGTCGGCCCAATAATCTCGATCACCTTTCGTCCCATAAAATCTGTGGGCAAGTTCCAGATTGTAGCCCATGGAAATTTTGTGCCGGATTGGGCCTGTAGATTTGAGGCTCAGAAAATTTTCGCTCGGCTATTCGACCCAAATCTGGAACCATATATTTAAGCCGTGGGCTCGGTCTGAGCCTTGAAATTTACGAATTTCGGTATCTGAGTTACACCAATTCGAGTCTAGTGGGTTTGGGTCGGCCCAGGTCCATCTCATTTGCTTGGTATTTCCCCAGTGTGGGAACATCCTTTTCCGAAGCAACTTCATAATATTGCAAGCTTGGACAGTGACATAAAACTTAAAATACATAAAAGTCTCTAAACCATATACTCAATTTAAAATTAAAATAGTGCACATGAACATTAAAAAAGTAATTATATGGTCAACGACTATTGAAATAAAGTTGTTTGTTTTGCTTTTCTACTTTCCAGCCTTAAATCACGCTAGTTCGAAATTAATTTTGTGACAAATTATAAACATGGAGTAACATATTGTTACTTTTTGAACATCTTGTATGTCCTTGAAATTTGGTGTATAGTTCAGGAACTTTTTGTTTAATTACACAAAAAATTATCAAGATGCTAGCCCATAGTTCCAAAGCGTCGATTGTATTTAATGGAATCCGGTCCGCAAGCCATGCCGGAAGAACAAGTCAAGAAACGGACAGAAATGGTTTCGTATCTATAGACCATTAGCTATAGATTCTGACGGAGAGATTTTTGTCAGCAATCCGGAATCCACTATTGACCTCCCCTGCGTTCAGAGTCGTCCTCTCTACGTCGCCTGTAAATATGACTCGAACTCCTTATCCAGTCCTGTTTCTAATTCTTCTGCTTTTGCTCACCATCTCCCACTATAATTCCCTTCCTTTCATCGACAACGACGACGGTGATCGTCTCCAAGCCAGTTCTCGCGATGAACCGGAGCTTCTTGAGATATTTTAGTCAGCAATCCGTAAGCCACTATTGACCTTCCCTGCGTTCAGAGTCGTCCTCTCTACGTCGCCTGGAAATATGACTCGAACTCCTATCCAGTCCAGTTTCTAACTCTTCTGCTTTTGCTCATCATCTCCCACTCTAATTTCCTTCCTTCCATCGACAACGACGACGGTGATCGTCTCCAAGCCGGTTCTAGCGATGAATAGGAGCTTCTTTTCGCTCTTCCTTCTACCAATCTATATGTCCTTCCTGTTTTCCACTGCCAAAGGAAGCCCTGCCACTGTAGTAAATTGCAGCCGAAGTTCCACATCCAGCTGTGGTCTCCAGACGCTCAATATCAGCTTTCCTTTCAGCGGTCCTGACCAAGCGGAATATTGCGGGCTCCCTGAGTATCGCCTCTCATGTGTTGGAGGGGAACCGACGATCCTATTCGGCTCCAGAAGGTACCGTGTCAAGAGAATTGACTACGCCCTTCGTGTTGTAACCGTTGGGGAGATGGACTATGTATTGAGAGATGCATGTCGTTGGCACCTGGGAAACACCACTCTAGATCCAGCTCTCTTTGATCTCACATTCGGTAACGAGAAATTGGTCTTATTCAGATGCGCCACTCCACCATCTGCACCTACCCTTAGTCCCATTACTAGACTTGACTGCTCGAGCTACACCTATGGCAAAGGAATGCTCTGGTACTACTACAAGAAGGGAGAGGAAGAACAAGTCAGGTATGGTTGGCCTGCATCATGTAATCCCCCTGTTGTTATACCTTTGCGCCGCACAGCCGTGGAGGAATTATCGAGCACTCCTACTGT
Source organism: Ottelia alismoides (assembly GCA_037367405.1). NCBI lineage: Eukaryota > Viridiplantae > Streptophyta > Magnoliopsida > Alismatales > Hydrocharitaceae > Ottelia > Ottelia alismoides. The sequence goes on along the minus strand of JAZKJV010007931.1, from coordinate 47,289 downwards.
GGAGAAGTTCAAGGCGGCACTGTCGCAGGGGTTCGACGTGCAGTGGAAGGCACAGTTTGAATGGTGCACCAACTGCTCCCACCCTAATGAGACTTGCGATCATAATCCGCTGAAGTGTTTCTGCTCCAATAGCACTCATCTTTGGTTCTGTTCATCCGAATCCGGAGGTATGCCTTCTTATCTATGGCCATATCATCCTCTTCCATGCCTCTTGGTTATGTCTTATGAAGTAGGGAGCAGTTTATGTTGACTTTTTTTGTAGAGCTAGAGAAAATTTTGAGGAAAACGAAAAACGTTACTAAAAAAAATCTCTTATCGATAGAACAGAGTCCTCCCACCATTAGGGGGACAAGAAGGAAGTGTCCCTTCCATATCCCATGGTGGTCATACATCTTTTAGCCAGCAAGCAGTTGGGTTTCCTCTACAAGGAATGGAAGTATGCACCAATGGACATCGAAATGGAATTCGGTTTTCAAAGTGACTTCTGGTTTTTGAATTTAGAATTATTTAAAAAAAAGAAATTAAGTTCTGTTAAATAAAAAAAATCATGCTGAGACTGTGTGATCACTTTAAAGAAGTGTTGTTAGAAGGGATGCTTCAATCACGTAGTTGTCCTATATGTTAGAAGAATCCATGAAAATTGCCAAGATTTGTGTCATTTTGCACGATTCTTTTGCTATTGATCCTTTTTATTTTATCTTCCCATGAGATAAACGTTGTATAGTATGCATTGGTAGGTCATGTCAAGTCCACTATCATCATCTTCCTCTGATCTTTTACATCTCACTGAAGTTTTACATCCATTGGAAGCCATTGAGGAGAGAACATTACACTGAAGTGCACTTGCCTAACCTACCGGGCGTTAGTCAGAATTTCCAAGCTTTGGTCATGTGACATGTCCATCTGGTGCTTAGGTTATGAATTCGAGGTTTTTACCATTGTGTCTTAGTAAGGTCATACACGCATAAACACACGCAATCGGAGATGTGGCCACTGATTTAAGAAGAAAACGAGGTACCACACTCTGTCGTTATCTCCGTCTCCTCCTCCTCCTTTGGATCCTTGCAAAGTAGGACTCCTAGCTAATTAGATAAAAAGAGATGCAATACACAAGTAAAAGATGCAAGTTGTGCAGCTATATGAAGATTATGACAAGACAAATTAGGAGATTATCGTCATCCGTATCATATAATCTAACTATGCTCTTGTGAGTTGTGACCCACCTTGCAATATGAAATATTGCTGACCAAACTATAAAAAGAGACATAAATTATGAAACCCGAAGCAGAAGTTGATATTTTCTTGAAACGCTTGCACAGTATCTAATCCGTTGGTCCAAAGAATCGGTCTTGATCAACATCTCTCCATTAATGAAGTGAAAATAACAACGTCCTCGCTCCCTTTGCAATTAAACATGGAAACATATATGTTTTTCCACAATAGAATTTGATCCAATCTTTTTCTATGCTCCTCAAGCATGTTCCAGTTCTCAAAACAAAAGATAATTCTTCTCTTGCAATAATATACTTTTGCATTAGATATTTCTGTATACGCGCTAAAAATATATAAATCAAAGTAGAGGTCGATATGTATCAACCAATCAGTCTATTTTGATTTTTTTTCTACTCTTCCGCATCATGAATTAGAAGTCGAAATCTTCTAGAAGTGTATTGACTAATCTTCAGCAAGGTACACACCAGCCATGATCTTACATTAGAATTTTCAAATTCCCGTTCTTCGTTCATCTTCCACTCCCTTCTGATGCCTCTCCGGCTCCTCTACCTCTTCCTGCTCTCTCTCGTTCTCGTCTCCACGTCGAGAGGCGACATCCCCCAGTATGGTAACTGCAGTCTCCCCCTCTCGATCCACTGCGGACCAGTCTCCCTCAACATCAGCTACCCCTTCCTCGCGGAGGGACGGCCCGACTACTGCGGCCATCCCGGGTACCGCATCGCGTGCTCTGCCGGAAAACCGACCTTGCAATTTAACAACGGTGGAGTCTTCCTGGTGAAGGAGATCAACTACAGAGATGCGATCCTCTCTCTTGCAGAGCTGGACTCTACGAAAGGAGATGCATGCCCCAGGAATCTGAGGAACACTAGCCTGGATGCTTCTCTGTTCAACTTCACTTCGGATGACGAGGTCTTATGGTTATTTAGCTGTGAAAAACCCGTGTCACCGAATGTTAACGATGGCATCCGAAAACTTGGTTGCTCAAGCAACGAGACGAGTTTGGATTGGTACTATTCCTTAGGAGTTGAAGAGCTCTCCGCCGCCATGGTAGGATTGTGCAGTCCCCCGATTGGGGTGCAGCTGCATCGGTCGGCTGTAGAGGGGTTGAAGAAAGGGGGTGGATGGGGAGATGTGCTGTACGAGGGATTCGTCGTGGGTTGGAAGGCGGGTATCGGGTGGTGCAGTGATTGCGTCCGCACCGGAGGGGCCTGCGGATACAACTCTACAGACCCCTCCTCGAGGACATGCTTCTGCCGCTGTGGCGCCGGCCCCGGACCTTGCGGTTCGGGATCTAACGGTAAGCCAAACTTATTCCTATATTTGGACCTGAAGATAGCCTTTTTTTACTTGACGTGTTTTAAGAGCATAATAAATTGTTGATGATACTCCTACTAGTAGCATCCGAGAAATTATTGCAAACATCAAACTGGACAGACTTTTTCTTCTGCCAAATGAGAAAGAGAGAAATGCTTAAGAAAAATGATGCAGATGTATCAGTGATGCAGATGTATCACGCTTTCTTAGAATATCACAAGAAAAATAATAAGTACTTAATTAATCTTATACGTTATAAATGCTTACAATCCGATTAGGACCTCACACGTATTTGTAATTGAATTTTTACGCTATAATTCCAAAAAAAGACATGGTTGCAAATAAAAAAACTCTGTACGTGCTAGATATGTCTATACACGAATAGATGCAATTAAGCTACCAATCAATTTCTGTTCCTTTCGCTACACGTCATGAGTGCTCATCCCACGATTAAAAAGTCAAAGTCTTCTCGGATTGCCATTGACTGAACGATCCTAGAGATCCACTATCTCTAACAAAAGCTTGGGATTTGCCAAATTCCCATCTTTCTTCCAACCCCCCTTCTCTTCCCCACTCTCGAGAAGCGAACAGATAGATCCAAGTTGATGCATCTCCATTTCCTCCTCTTCCTCTCGCTCCTTCACGTCGCCGCATCAGAACACGATATCTACGAATACGCGAAGTGCAACATCCCTCTCTCGTTCAACTGCGGATCAATCACCCTCAACATCAGCTTCCCGTTCCTTGCACCCGACCGCCCCGAATCCTGCGGCCATCCCAAGTACTCCATATCGTGCACAGCAGGGAAGCCCACGATTCAATTGGGCAATGATAGAGCGTACCTGGTGAAGGAGATCGATTACACAGATGGGATCCTCACTCTTGCAGAGTTGGACTCTACGGAGGGAGATGCATGCCCCGAGGACTTGAGGAATACTGGTGTAGATACTTCTCTGTTTGAGGTCACCTCAGACAACGAGATGCTGTGGTTATTTAGCCGTAAAGATTTTGGGTCAGCGAGGTTTGTCGATGGCATCGGAAGCCTTAATTGCTCGAGCAACGAGATGGGGTTGCAGTGGTACTATGCCCTGGCAGAAGGAGACGGAGGGTTCCCCACCACGATAATAGGATGGTTCAATCCCCCAGTTGCGGTATGGCTGCATCGGACGGCTATTGATAAGCTGGAGCAAGGGGTTGCGTGGGGAGAGGCGATGTCTCGGGGATTCGATGTGACGTGGAAGGCGGGAAAAGATTGGTGCGGGTACTGCCTCCAATCCGGCGGGGCCTGTGGATTTGACATAAATCGTCCGACACTGGAGATGTGCTTCTGCCGCAATGGCACCGTCGTCCGTTCTTGCACGCAGGAATCCAAAGGTATGCGTTTACCATTTAAAATTAGGACGACACAATGATTTCGCAGATCATACGGGCTTCGAACTTATCTTACTAGTAGACACGAAAGGATACAACGAGTTACAAGTATAAATTTAATGCTAATGCGGTTTCCATTCAATTTGTATATGTTTAAGTCGATTTTATATAATATTTCTAACATTACTCGTAAGAGATCAATATCCGTTTTACATTAGTATCTATTTTTTAAGGATATGGTAAGATAGTTTTAATATCCATGTACGCATCCGTATTCGTATTCAAAAACGGATAGGGATATTGTAATATCTATATATGTATCCGTCTGTTTGCATCCCTGTCAAGTGTCAATTATTGAAATCAAGGTTCAGGAAAGCGGTATACGTATGTATTCGTATATGTCGTTGATTATTGAATATGCGTTATACATAGGCTTATGCATTTCTGTATGATTTTTTAATTTTTAATTTAAAATAAATAAATATTATAAACAATATTACTACTGAATTTCTGTATCAATGTGGAGTTAAAAGAATTTTTTTTTAAAAAATAGTTCATGTTAGATGGTTGAGTAGATGTCACTAGTTGCCTAAAATTACAAAAAATAGTCATAAAACTTTATATATTTGATGTCACTAGGCGTGCACATAACGAGCATTTATGTGCATGCCAATCCCGCCTTTTTTTGTAGTGTATAGAGCAAAATCTCAATCAACATATATTAAAATATTAAACTATACATTGCATATACTCATAAAAATGATACATTAGCGAACATTACATATAAGGCTGGGAAAAGATATCGAAGCGAGCAGTAGATATTTGAGTGGCCATTTAAACCGAAATATAGGTCTAGATGGTTAAACAGACAACTCCTTGACTCTACCAAAGTCTGAATGAAACCAATCACGCTCACGTGGATCTGTTGGGTCCAGCCCATTTCTATATATAATCCGTGGGCTATTAATACTGATCTTGGGCCTTACATATTTCTATACCAAGTTGAAGAAAGCGATCTGATCATGAAAGTCTTTATTGTTTTTAATTTCTAGGTGGAGACGAAAGTCTTCATACACATATTTTCCATCCACTTGTCCACTACAGCACGACGAAAGAGTGGTTATCTTCCCCACCTAATCCATTTTTCTCTTAGTCCATATCTTAATGTCTTCGTCCCAAATTTGTTTTCACTCCTTTGCATGAAAAGGTCATCCTTATCTATATTTTTTAAATTTTGATCAATCATGCCGACCTTAATTTAAAAGACATTAATGTAATTCTAACAATCATACGTCCAAATCCAAAGATAGTCCCACATTTAAAACTCAAAATACATGAAAATGGGTTATAAGTGGTGGGGATTTTAATTGATAACTTGAGTTTAAATTTTTGGATGGTTGTCAACGGATCCAATTGAACTTGTACCTAACAAATTGTCAGTGTCAGTATTCCTCGATAACGGACCGAGCACCTAAGCACAAGACGTTACAGTAATCCTGGACTTGGGTATACTATGTCTTGAAATATGTTTTGAAGAACGAACCCATTTATAATCGAGATACATTTTGTGAATGGAGTTTGGCCAATCTGATACGGATTTTTCGCATCTGCTTGAATTCGTTTACTATTTACCCATATATGTGTGTGTGTATGCGCGTGCGTGCGCGCACGTGCATTTGTATTTTAAGTTTAAGACATGTGTCAACAGAGATTTCCAGAGCATGCATCTTATATGGGAGGTCTTAGGGTTTTGTATCTTGTATTCCAGTTTTTTCATTATAGTGGAAAATCTTTTTGTCCATGTTTTTCTTTTCCTGCTATATTGATTTGACTTTTCCATGTATATCGTGCCTTCTCCGTGAATTGCTTGTGTTTGATCATGTGTTTGGATCTTGATTGACTCGTGTGCACTTTCTTAGAAGTTATTCCTGCTGCTTAAACACGATGTTTTTGACTTCTATGAAAATAGAAGTTCCTTAGAACCCGACTTTTCGGCTTTTGCCAAAGAAAGACTACTACTATATAGTTCAAAACGTCATTCACTTTTTAGTGAAACGGTGCAGGATGGAAGTAACATAATATTCTTTCTATCAGATTATAGAATACTACTCCTAGAACAGCGCTGACGGGATATGAAAACAATGGATAGAAGATAATGCTAAAGTTTGATCTGTACCGCCTCCTCCACTAATACGAATGCATTATCCTGCACCATGAGATCTATCTTTCATGTGTTGGAACTTATCTGAAAAGACTGTTTTCTTACTTCTCGTATTTCCCAATAATCTACGAATCTAAGAAAATCCTAATGGATATTTTTGCAAAAATAAATTAAGATTTTATAAAAGCCGGAATTTCGATAATCTTGTTTGGAAGAACAAATTCAGGAAATGAGTGAAATGTTTGACGAACAAAAAACATTCCTTAATTTAATATATTTTTTTCTGTTTACTATTATAAAATATGTTTTTGGGGGAAAATAAGAGGTTAAGACTAACTAATGTAGTGGGGTACCACATATGAGATATTGTGCCGTTGCAGATTTTTAAAGCGATATTGAAATGTTGTGTTTGAAAACTGTGTTTGGTTCAGTGAAAAGTCGCTGTATTGGTGAACGTACGTAAATGTCACACCAAACATAAAGTTCCGGTCAATTAAGAGGTTCGATCGTCGTCTTGTATTTTCTATGTTTGTGGTCCGATACTGAAAGTTATCCCCAGTAAATATCATATATATTTTCTCTATGAGATAAAACTTCCGTCCTGCACTTGACTTGCATACCTATTAATATCAATTTTTATTATTTGAACTTTGCTAGATCATATGTTCAACTAGTCAATTCATTTTAATTAAGTCGGCTCATTCTCACTATCAACTAAAAACATGCACTTGAGGAGAATTGATGCATGTATTCCACTTCAACGTACATAACATTGACTCATATTATAAAATAAGAAAAACATTGTATCTTGGCGGTTGATTCATGCTTTGCACGCTCATGGTAATGTTAGGATCCAACACGTGGCTGACCCGATTAAGGAGTTATTGAATCTAGGTACATATTTAGCGAGTTGTCTCGTTGCCTCTTTCTTGTCTTGTTGTAATTGTTTTTTGGTCAGGCCCGTTCAATCAAACGTCATTGGTATATCTAACACCAGTTATGTTTGGTAGGGGAATAAGGATTGAAATAAGCTTATTCCCCTTTTCCTTTATTTATCTTTATCTACTTTCTTATTCCCCTCTTCTCTTATTCTGCGTTTTACACTCTCTTATTCTCTTTTCTCTCTTCTTTGGTATCTTTTTATTCACTAACTTATAATCCTTATTCATCAACTGACAACCAAATGAATAGTCCACTTTATTTCTATTATTTTTATTATTCTTTCTGTCGAATATAAATAATAATTATTTTAGTTTATTCATCGCCTTTATTCTTACTTTTTCCCGAACCAAACATGCCCATAATACATTAGAGAAATATCAGATCTCGTCGTACAGAAATACAAGCTATATATTTTTCTTCTTCCTGGGCCAAAACCATCTCCCCGCAGCCTTCAGATTTGCACCAAGGAAGAGCGGATCCACAACCACCTCACAAGCGAACCACTTGCATCCGCTCTCCTCCACACCGTTTGCAAGGTCTCCCCTTTTACTAGCTTAATATCTGTACGCCATTTAAGGCTCACATCAATAGCATTGATGGATTGGTTGGTAGTTCCTTCCCATTCAATTCAAAGTCCCCTGTAGCGTTTGAAAGAGAGAGAAAGAGAGAGAGGGGACCTTTCTGTCGATACCGTCAATTTCCCAACCTCTCCATCCTCTCCCACTCCCTCAACATGAACACTGCCCTCCTCACGGCCTTGCTCACTTCCTTCCTCCTCCCACTTCTGACCTCCCCGTGCCCCCTTGCTCTCTTCACTTGTGAGGGACAGTACTCCAACACCGACGTCACTATTTGCTCCAATCACAAGGTCCAGTGTGTGAAATCTGTTTTACGGGTCCAGTTCTATGGAGGAGGGCCGTGGTATGAGACAGGGAATGTTTTGTTCCCTGAGAAGACTTTCAAGGTATTCGACCCAGCATTTGCCTCTCAGTTGCAGCAGCAGGACTGTGACTTCCTCTACTACTTCACCAATCCCATCCACCGGTTCAACCCATCAAGCATCCCTGCCCAGATCAAGAACCTCACCATGTTCAACTGCACTACCGGTTCCTACGATTTCTCGAGGGACCTATTTCGCGAGAAGTATGGTTGTTCATACTGCGGAAGCTACCACCTCTACTACTCATATAATCCAGGAAACAAGGAGCCTAGCTATAGCAAGAGTTGCTCCCGGCAGGGGCATCCCATGGTGGAATGGGAGTTGGCTTTCAGCGAAGCCCCATCCGCCGTCGTCGATTTCTCGCTGGTGTCTGTGGCTTTTGTACACAACCGCACATCAAATCCAGAGTGCTTCAGCTGCATGATTCGGGAGGGGAAATGTAGCTCTATTAATGGAGGGAAATCTGAATGCAGATGCCAACTGGACTGTAAAATCGGTATTAGATTTTATTGTTTTTGTAGGCATGATTTATTCTCAACATTTTTTGACGATCGTTGTATGATAGCAACTTCTTCATTTTTGGCTTGGCTTTATGTGCTTCCTGATTTGCTTTGGTGATTCCACTCTTGTTCTGCCAGTAGAAGTGAATTGAAGTCTAATTTTCTCTTTTGAACCCTTTGTTTTAATGTTAAATTTCAGGCAGCCAGGGGAGATTGAGAAGGAAGCTTCTCATTGGTAAGCTAGTCTCTTAAGCGCATTGACCAATTTTAGCTTTCCATCTTCTCATGATCTAACACATTAGACCCCATTAATTCCATACATAAATATGCATATGCATCATACTTGACTTTTTCTGACTTTACACGTTCGAGTTTTATGCACGTCAGAGCTAATATTTTGATCAACTTTTAAGTTTGTGTACCCATCTTCCGATGTATCCATTTTCCGAGGCATCTCAGATATATCAATATAAAGGGGTGATCTCGACATCTCTTGTCTATTGACGCAAATAAATATGGGATTTTTTTAACAAAAAATATATGATTATTTGTCTGAGCACACAATATGATAATGTCTACCCTCGGAGGTGTAAATGCCCTGGAAAAAAACGGAAAGGTAAAAAGGGAACTGTTCTCCGTTTGATCAACCATTTCTTATGTTCGTGGTATTTTCCACAAGGTTTTTCCATTTATCTGATTTTTTCAATGTTTAGTTTCACCTACAAACAGAGATATTTCCGTAAATTTTCGTCGCAACCACAAATGCTGATTTTTTTTCCAGTCATTTTCTGGTTGAAGCAATAATATATATAATTGGTCGAAGGAAAATGAAATTCATTTATTTATTTTACTTCTCATTATTTTGCTTTGACCACAAAAATAAATTCTGCGATTCAAATAGCACAAATACAATCTATGGCTAATAGGCTATCAAGAGTAGGTGTTCAATACGGCGTGTAGTGTGTACAACCATATTTGAACATGGAGAGGTATGGCTACTATGCCATGCAGCGTAACCTGATTTCGTGCCTGTGATCTGTGTTGTAGCTTTTGGTTCATTAGTTGGTGGCTTCCTACTTGCCCTCTGCGTCGTCTACCTGTGGCTCCGACGACAGAAGGGGAACACCCGCAGTGTCTCGCAGAAGGCTCTCGTTCGAAGCGTGTCGACGGATCCCGCTCCTTTGGATAGAGACCTGGAAGCATTCGGGAGCCTTTACCGTACTTTCATCTTCACCTACGAGGAACTCCAGGAGGCCACGGGGGGATTCGACTCCTCCAAAGAGCTCGGGGATGGTGGCTTCGGTGTTGTCTACAAAGGTAAACATTTTCTGTTTGTCACTGATTAATCAATCCTTTACTATGTTTTTGATAAGTTGCTACAATAATTACGACCTTCATCGATCATGAATACAAAAATAATAACTACGAGATCAATGATTTGAATATCATATATTCTTTGTGTAACGTCCCGAGCTTAGGTCTTCGGTCCATTATCGAGGAAAACTGATCATAACAACTTGTTGAGTTCGAGTCCAAACCCACACTTTGTGAATTTTTAGATGTTGCACTATGTTGAAGGTTGTGGTGTTACGCTTGGCTCGATGACACAGAAGGTTTGGGCATATATTTGGGGACGAATAGGTGATCAGAATTTCTTGTATATGAGCGTCCTTCTCATGGAATAACAAACAAAAATAAGAAAGACTGAGTCCTGGGAAATCACATTAGTTCAAAACTAATGTGAGGCAAATCCTAAAGTTCAAGAATCACATTTTTACTTTTAAATATTCGAGCTCGGCATTGAAATTGTGTGTATAATTCACGTTCTTTTGTGGTAGTAAATGTAGTTTATTAAAGTTTCGGTCAAGTGATGCTTGCGTCTTGGATTCGTTGGTCACTATTTAATCCATTAATTGCAGAGATGATCAAAGGTGAACATAAATCCTAAATTCTAAGTTTTGATGTTTAAGTAAAAAAAGAAAGGCATTTTGTTTACCCAGTCATATGTTTATGTCCACCGAGTCATTAAAGTCAAAAAAGATTAATTGATGATATCTAAGAAAGAGACAGATAACAAACCTTAGATATAAATTGATGTGAAGATAATCGGACAGGTTGCCCAATTGACATAAATTGAACCTCCTATGTTTGATCTATTTTTATCTTAAGTTCACTATCTACTGCAGGATCTTCTAGTTCTACCTTAGAGGTTATTCAATTGTTAACGCACAGAACTTCTTACTCATGCAGGTTTACTCAGGGACGGCCGTGTCGTCGCCGTGAAGCGCCTGCACGAGCGCAACTACCGCCGCGTTCAGCAGTTCAGGAACGAAGTTGAGATCCTCAACCGCATACGCCACCCCAACCTCGTCTCGCTCTACGGTTGCACGACGCGTGACAGCCGCGAGCTCCTCCTCGTCTATGAGTACGTCCCCAATGGCACCCTTGCCGACCACCTGAATGGTCCGCTAGCCTCGGAAAACCTCCTGACATGGCCCCGACGCCTCTCTATCGCTGTCGAGACTGCCGCCGCTCTCGCGTACCTCCACGCAACTCAGCCGCAGATCATCCACCGTGACGTCAAGACCAGCAACATCCTGCTTGACGACGCCTTCCATGTGAAGGTCGCTGACTTCGGGCTGTCGCGGCTGTTCCCGTCCGGAAGGGCTACTCATGTCTCCACCGCACCACAGGTACCTTACATCAAATGCTTACAACAATACGCATACTAACAGTCGATCATCTTTTAAGACTGCCAAAATTGAAATCAAAATCACGTAAGTGATGAATTATAGACCCCATTTCAATTATTTTTCCGACGTGGTATCCAATCATTAGATTTATTTGAATGTAATTTAAGATTGCAACGTATGTATGCCTGCAAGTTGAGCTTATGTCGTAATTGCAGGGTACGCCTGGGTACGTAGATCCGGAGTACCACCAATGCTACCAGCTCACAGACAAGAGCGACGTCTACAGCTTCGGTGTCGTCCTCGTTGAGCTCATCTCCTCGAAGCCGGCTGTTGACATAGACCGGCCACGGAGCGAGATCAACCTCTCCAACATAGCCATGGCCAAGATTCCCAGAGGCCTCGTGCACGAGCTCGTCGACCCCACGCTCGGGTACGATAACGACCCGGTAATCAAGCGGACGATCGATGCGGTGGCCGAGCTGGCATTCCGGTGCCTGCAGCCGGAGAAGGACATGAGACCGTCCATGGACGAGGTGAGGGACACGCTCGTGCAGATGGACGGTGGAGATCAGAGGAAGGCGTCGCCTGAGGGTGAGTACCAGACAAGGGACGACGCCAGCTTGCTCAAGTCATCGGAGTCCGCCGCCTTCTCCCCGGTCACTGTAATTGGTAATTGGGCTAGCATATCAACCACTCACAGCGCCAGTCCTTAAGGTAATCCTCATTTTGCTCACATATGTATAGAATTTGATTATAGTATCCGTATCCGTTTGCATCCTTAAATCACGATCGTATAATTGAAATCGAAGATACCAATCTTATACTTAGGCCATGTTTGGTTGGAGAATAAGCCCTCGAATAAGGGACCAATTCTCCTTCCGACACGGTTCCCAGTGGTACGACTATTTCCCATTATTCCATCTTATTTCACTCTTATTCATATCTTTATCTCACCTTACCTACCTTTATTTTACCTTATTTTCCTTATTCCTATCCTCCAGCCAAACAAAGAATAGATCTTTATTCTCCTTATTCCCTATCCTTATTCCTGCTTATTCTCGAACCGAATGGGCCCTTAGAAAATCAAAATTTCAGATCATTTAGTTTATATATTCGCCATCTTTATCATCGAGATGCTGATCGGTTTCTTGCACTTGCAGTGCCAATTCGAGGGTTGTTCAAGAGGGAGAGGGGAGCAGCGTGAAAGTACATAAATAATATTGTCCTGTAGGTAAATTTTTTGTTCGATGATCGAGTGTTGATATTTGTACATTTTGGACACTTTTGCCACGTGATTATTTAGTTCTAACGCCGAGGAACTTAGGATGCATAACCCACAATTGTATACATCGGATATCAGGACAGATCGACAAAATACATAGATCATATAAGATATGAAATGATTCAGAATTTATATTAATGCAAAAAAGGGTAATACATGCATCTCTTCTCGTTACATAATACGATCGTTCGTGAGACGAATATGGCTGTTAAAACTTTGTATTTGAGACGTCGGATTTTGCTTTTGCGATGAAATCAACCGCTCAGATGTTGTCATTTATTCTCTGTAAACCACTCGGGTTTACCCATTCTACCTCACTCCATATCTTCTAATATTCCATATCATTTTCTCCCTTCAGCAGCATTTTTCTACCAGTGATCTAAAATGCAATATCGAAGTAAGATTTACATTTATTTTTTATTTTTTTGAGTATAAATACTTGATGTTAATATATTAACTAGTTTTTAAAGAAATGGCTCATATTAAATCACAACTTTTGACAAATTTTACTTTTTAAATTAGTTACCCAAAATTGTACGCAAAAACTTTTATCACAGTAATTCAGTTAATTTTAGTCAAATTACATATAAGTATATAATATAAATAAGAAACTTCGATGGAAAAAAACCAGGGGAAGAGAAATTTAGAGCAACTTTATGCGTGTGAAAAAGAGAAACCTGCTACAACAAAATCAGGGTACAATCACGTTTTTTTTAAATTCTGTCGCTAAATCATTCATGATTAAATATATAGTAACAATATTATTCGTTGTGAACTATTTTTTTATACTTGAAATTAGCTGACACATATCATATTAGTCGCTATATCATTCGTTGCAAATTTAAGTAAAAAAGGTATTTCACAACGAATAAAATTGTTGCAATATACTTAATAACGACTAATTTAGTAATGGATTTGAATAAAAGTGTCACTATAATCTAGTTTTGTTGCGATGATAGTGGGGAATTGATTCTTAAACACATAGTTGATAAGAGAATCTTGCAAAGCATAACAAATCCAAAGTAAATCACAATCATGGATAAAATCCAACCGCTGAAAATAATCACAGATGCATGTGGGATTTTTTAACATGAAAAACCCCTAGGCCCTGTTTGGTTGGAGAATAAGCCCTAGAATAAGGTGTCAATTCTCCTCCCGACACAGTTCCGAGTGGTACGACTATTCCCCATTATTCCATATTATTTCACTCATATTCCCATAGTTATCCCACCTTACCTACCTTTATTCCACCTTATTCTCCTTATTCCTATCCTCCAGCCGAACGGAGAATAGACCCTTATTTCCCTTATTCTCCATCCTTATTCCTGCTTATTCTCCTACCGAACGGGCCCCTAATGTGAGGGTAAAAATCTGGAAGATCATTGCAACAAAAATCAAGCATTGCAGTTAGTTTCTATTGAAGGCTTACAAAAAACCAACTTGTTGGAAGAATTGAAGTAGAGCGGATGATTCAAAACATCCTCGAGTCATGTTTCAATCCTCCACATATGAAACAACTAAAGAAAAAAAGGATGATTCAAAACATTTATCCTATATAGGTTTAGATAGTATCTTATAGACTAATCTCCATGCATAGGTAGATTCTCAAATCTATATAAACACGAAGATTTCCTAAATCTCTATAAAAAGGAAGATATCCAAACTTCCCCCAATGGGAAGAACATATGATTTTTGAAACTATCCTAATCCAGATGGTTCATCTAATCAATTATGGTATGGACAGATTCTCTAATCACAATATGTAAAACTCATTTTTTATTTAGAGAGTTCTCAATATCTAAATGATATAAGTGACCACTTTATCGTGTATAACTCATCGAGATGAACTCGGATGCTCAAGATGCTTATGTTGTGTTTTAATGCAATTGGATTGGGATCCACTTGAGGATTTGAGTTGGATCCAATTAGACTCCCAATTACTATACATAAGAAAGTGGATTGCCCAAAGTCCAAACCCATCTCATTTATCTCGTTGGAGCTCCGCCAAATCTTTGGAATCCTCTTCAGAGCACCACCTCTATCGCAGGAAAGTTCGATCGATCGACGATCCAAGAGTGTTATCACAAAGAGCTTCTCGAGATCATCATTATGCATGCAACACTATTGCATGCAACACATTAAAAAAATATGTTTCCGCATGGGAGGAGATTACAATGGAACATTCGCGGAAGTAACGATTTTATCCTGCTCTTGTTGTTGGATTCACGCAATTTCTTGAATATGTGTGTATGCAAATCCTTAAAGCCAAATAGGTATTCTTGTGTGTGTGTGTTAGAGTTTTGACGATAAGTGGGTTGTCAACATTTTCCCCGTTTACTAGAGTTCCATATATCGGATTTTTACATACGGTAAACCGTTGCAATGAGGGCGATGAGATGAATGAATAAACATGTCTAAACTTAAAGTTGTTTAGAAGTGTTTTGCACTGGTCGATCGAGCCAAAGTGCTTAATCAGTTTTGACTACTGGTCATGAACTGATCGGTCAGTCAGTCTGACTATTCAATCAGTTGAGCTCCATGGATCTGAACATGTTGATCCGTCCAACAAGATTGGTCGATTAGTGGTTGATCAACCATATATTTGTATATATTTGTATTTACATGTATATACATAGATATATATTTGTATTTAGCCTATTTTATTTACATGCATATAAATAGATATATATTTGTATTTAGCATGTTTTATTTTTATTTTTTATTTTTTATTTTATTTTGCTATTTACATAATATATATAACTTATTTAATTACACTTTTATGCATTTTTTATATATTTTTTGTGATATATTTATATTCGTAAACAATTTGGGGTATATATATTATTGGTGTAGTATACCTATATATTTTAATACATTATTTATTTCAATGAATTTTTAAAGTTTTATTTTATTTTTATTATTTAAATATGTTTTGAATAATATTTACAAATATATAAAAATAAGAAAGTGAAAATTATAAAGAATAAATATATTCAATATTATATACATGTGTATTGCACAATGAGGACTTAAAAGACAACTTTTGCATCTTAATTCTAAATTAAATAAAACCATCTTCATTAAATAGATAATTTCATTTTATGAACAATAAAGGTGAGTTTGTCATTTTTGGATATGTATGGACAAGATACATTTCTATAAATTTTCTTTACGGCTTTTTATTATGTGCATCACGGGCATAGTGTGCATTGTTTTTTTAATAAAATAATTTTATATTTTTCTTTCTATTTTTATGTACAATGTTCATGTTCAAATTTTATTGATTTGAGGTACGAATAGTCAAGAATAAAATAGGTCCGAAGATGCAATTATTGGACTATAGAATTAGGTTTTCTGAGTTGTGTTCTCTGTACATTTGGCTTCCTATCTCCCCCTACTTTATTTCTTGTCGATCAAGTCATCATGATGATGGGGTCTCAGGGTCGAGGGTTACTCAGTGTCTTTGACACTTCATTCTTTTTCTTTTCTTTCTATATTCTTTCATTTTAGAATTAAATATAGCATTTCATACAATATTTATAGTTAATTTATTGTGCGTTATTTTGTACAAATTAATGCTATATACATGCATTTATCTAAGGATTTATCACCAAAATGAAAGAATAAAAGTGATGAAATGGAGATTCATCATGTTCCAACTTTTCAAGGTCATTCCAACGTTCAAAGAGGACATCCTCCTTACCTTGTGTTGGAGGCCTCCTCCACAATGGAGAGAAGGGCTAAATCTGAAGCGTAAAATCATTCCCTTTTTTGGCGAGTGGAGCTATGCTCGGAGGCCGTGGCTACAAAATTATCCTGTAATGTTTGGTTATTGAATTCTCCAAAGATATTACTTCCTTAGACTGGGAGAAGGATATCCTCACCTCAAAAATCCCTCGGGATATTTTGAAGTTATTTTGAAAATTTTTGTGTGATAATTGGCTGTTGAAGTATCCTCAAAGGCAAAATGCATAGGCCACATCCACTGTACTACAAACCATAGGGGATTTATTGCTTTGTTGAACAAGTGGTTACCTGACAAATTAATGCTCCTCCTAGAGCATCCTACTTCTATTGGCTTTTCTTTCACAATGAAATGGAGATTTCATAGTTATATAAACCCTATAGAGTCTTCTTTTCGGATGCTATGTACCATCATTTTACCACCAGGAATTAGAGAGAGAGAGAGAGACCCATTGCATCAGCAAAGGAGCAACATGTTTGAGGACAAACCTCGAACATCTCTATTGTTTCTTGCTTGTTTGTTTATTTTGTTTGATTTCATTACCTTTTTTCCGCTACATGCAACGCCTACAACTTTGAATTTTTTTAAAAAAACCTTTCCCATAAGTGAAGTTGATCAATTCTTGCCTCTTGCTTAAAGGGAGAAATTTTACCATAATTAACATTCATGCAATTCTCTCTCTCTCTCTCTCAATCTCTCTCTCTCTATATGTGTGTGTAACTGCGTATTATAATACAAACATTAAAACTGCACATTATAATACAAAATTGTATATGTATCTACCAAAGTCATCCTATTTTATATAAAAAAGAGGTTGACCTTCCTGAACTTGGAAAGACTGCTTCTTATTTGAAAGAAATTATATATATATATATGTATGTATGTATGTATGTATGTATGTATGTATGTATGTATGTATGTATGTATGTATGTATGCATATGTGCATATATATATATATATATATACATATATATACATATATAAGCTCCTACCCAACGCTTCCAACTAGCCATGAATGTGAAATCTACAACTGAAAAAAATGCATCAAAAGAATAGCTTTAGACTCAATTGATCATTTAATCATCACATGTTTAGTCTTGTAGATAAAAGTTGGATGAAAAAATATACACCATTTTATCCCATATGGGTATGATGGACAAATTCTTAAAAAATGGTCTAAAGAATTCCATCCAAGGGTATCATTCCTCTTTTGGATGATAGCTCACCAAAACTCATACATTAAGATAAACTCCAACTCTTCAAAATTAATTTAGTGAAATGCTAACTCGATCTTCTTGAATGACAATGAAATCCAAAACCATCTTTTTCAAGACTATCCGTTCTCAAAAATAAGTTAGACTCTTTCAAGTATAGAAAAATGCGATAATCGCTACAAAAATCTTCCGTATTCCGAATGATATTTTGAACCCCCATCTCATATATATTGATATATTAAATCCAAGGTGGCATCAGTTTGGTGGTTGATCAGTAGGGATCGATGCAAGAGGGCCTTTGTGGGTGTCACTCGTTCAACCATTAAAAATCTGAGGCTACATCCTTTCTTTACCACCTACATATTAAATCCAAGGTGGTATCAGTTTGGTGGTCAATCTGAGGCCAAATATCTAATCTCGGCATACTGGCGATTATCTTATATATTCTGGACTGGAAAGCGAAGAAATGCCTACCTACAAGCACATTAAGAGCTATTGCAATTCCTCCCATTAGCTTCTTCGTTTTAGCAAAAAAGGAAGCCGAAGGCCCTTTGATATACACTGTAAAGTTTTTAAGAGAGACCCAAAGCTATACTAGAGAAATTCCAGGGGTCTACTGAAACGTTACGCTTGCTTTCTACTTTGGATTTTGTGGCCTGTGGGTTGATTTCTCATAAAAGTTGAGTTTGGAGGAGTTCCTCAATCCGCTGCTCTTCGAGTGAGGCTAGTTCGTCTGTTAGAGGTCAGGGAGAGAGTCCCGGATGAAGAGGTATCAGACGTCGGAGCCGGTGCCATCGACCTGCTAGACGAATGTAGACAATGCACGCCCTTTCATGCCTTCGCGCATTCCGCCACGCCGGACAAGAAGAGTGGTCAATGCCACTGACCTCAAGTTGGAATGATGCATGATGGGTTTTTTTATTGGATGAAGAAATTGTTTGACGTAGGAATAATTGCATGGGTTTTTGTCTTGGGTTTAGTGGCTGCCCCTAAGGGGAGCTAACTTGCTCCCCCTGCCCCATTTTCCCTATTTTTTTATTTTTTTTAAAAATTTCTTCCGTGAATATTCATCAATATATCACTATATTATGCTACTAAAATTTCGTGCGAAACAAAGACTCATACGACCTCCATCTAGACAGTTATTTTTAACGGTAACAGAATTGCTAAAAACAACCCCGTCTGGATGGAGACCGTAAGAGTCTCTGTTTCGCTCGAAATTTTAATAGCATAATATAGGGATATACTGATGAAAATCCACGGAAGAAATTTTTAAAAAAAATGGAGAAAATAAGCAGAGGGAGCCAAGTTAGCTCCCCCTCCAGGAACAGCCCCATTTTACCCTTTTGTCTTTGCTGTTGTAGCGAACAATATCGGTCAGACGTTTTTAAATAGATGATGACCTCGATCGTTTTTGAAGTACTTGCTAACACACAAGGCGTAGGCGTTTCAAACACATCCAGATATATATATATATATATAACCATCCAATGGCTTCTTAAACTCTTATTCTTACAATAATTATGGTTCAGATACTGAACGTACATAAACAGTAAATAGGTACCATCACACAAATAAACCCCCTCGGAAACGTACCGGACGTCTGTATCGCCTTGTAACACTGCAATCAAACAAATATCCCAAAAGTTCATAATCTGGATAAAGTTTGGCAGTCCAAATTAAACGATGTGATTAGGAAGGAAGTGGAAAATCAGGATAAAGTGCTGAGTTCACAGTCGTTCCGCCATCAACAATTATGGTCTGACCGGTGATATAAGAAGCAGCAGGCATGCACAGGAATGCGACAGTTGCAGACACCTCCTCTGGATCTCCTACACGACCCAGAGGAGTTCTCCCTACCACTTTTTCAGCAAACTCCTTATTCCCAAGTGCCTGCGAACAGCAAATGTATATATATATGCAGTGATGATAAATATAAGAGTTTAATGGTACTGCAAGGAAAAATAAATTATGGTTACAGAACTATGCCCACGGATATGAGATTTGTGGCCACAGAATTGGGCTCTGTCCACAACACGTCGTGACCAATAACCGTAGTTACAAGTCTCGTCGCGAGAGTTCTCTAACCAAGGATATGTCGTAGCCACTACAAGTGACCACAAAACCGTGGCCACAATTCTTGTATGAAGACTTTGGCCACAGATTGTAGCTACGAGAAACTAGTGGCCATGGAATTATCGTGGTCACAAGTTTCCGTAGCCACATCCCGTGGTCACAACTCATTTTTCTTGTAGTGTGGGGCTGTCCCCACGTCGTTTTTGACATTTTTATTTTTTTTTGAAAAATATCGCTATGTATATTCATCATTATATCCCTCCTATATGCCATCTGAATTTCGTTAGAAACAGAGACTCCTACATCCTCCATCCAGACAGTCATTTTTTAACGGTAACGGGATTTTTTAAATCAACACCATCTCGATGGAGGTCGTAGGAGTCTCTGTTTCTTACGAATGGGTGACTCTAATAAAATAGATGTAAGAGGCTAACAGTCAGCATGTTAGCGCTGAATGTTGATCCTAAATATCATTATTTTTCTGTCCTTTTTTTTATTTTTCAAGGAAAGAATATTCGTCGTCATTAAGGTTAAGAACGTCTAACTGTAGACTCCATTCTAGGTACATGGTATGATCAGTGCTATATTTACCATAAAAATGACAAGTTTAAAGTGAAAAATAAGAGCGGTTTTATTGCAATTGATCAAATTATTGACAAAGACCTGCAGTAGATCTACTATTCTTATAGTATCAAATTCAAATCACAGGAAGGTAACAGATAATATATGTCGCACGTATTTAATAATGACTATAGAGAGAGAGAAGGGAGCCTACTTTGTGAAGTAGGTAACCTTACCTACTTCACATCCATTTTTAGCAAATTTTTTTATTTTTTTGAAAAATACCATCGTGGATTTTGATAACTATATCCCTCTAATATGTCATTCAAATTTCGTCAGAAACAGAGACTCCTACGACCCCCATCCAGACAGTCATTTTTTAACGGTCACAGATTTGTTGTATTTTACATGTTTTGGATGGAGACCGTAGAAGTCTCTGTTTTTGACGAAATTTGAATGACGTATTAAAGGGATATAATTATGAAAATCCACGGTGGCATTTAAAAAAATAAAAAAATTATGAAAAATGGAAATGAAGTAGGTAAAGTTACCTACTTCACAAAGTAGGCTCCCCTTCCTCATATATATATATATATATATATATGAGGAAAATGGGGATGCCCCCTTTAATTTTTTTGATTTTTTTCCGTGAATATTCATCACTATATCCCTATATTATGTCATAAAAATTTCGTGTGAAACAGAGACTCCTACGGCCTCCATCCAGACAGTCATTTTTTTAACGGTAACAGGATTTTTTTTAAATTGACCCCGTTTGGATGGAGGTCGTAGCAGTCTCTGTTTCGCATGAAATTTGATTGACATAATATAAGAATTTAATAATGAATTTACACAGTTTTAGATTTCAAAAAAATAAAAAAAAATCGTGAAAAAAGGACGGAGGGAGCTAAGTTAGCTCCCCCTAAGGGGCATACACATTTTACCCTATATATATATAATGGATTAAAAATATCCATTGCCCTACTTTGAGTGGTAGTTGTATTTCCTATCAAGATTGTACTTTGCTTTAGTTCTATAGGTAATTCCCATTTAATTTATATTGCAATGCATGTCTGATGTATTGCAATATAAAACCATTTCTATCCCTTATGTTTGAATTATATTCAACTCAATAAAGTATTGCTAATGGTACAAATGCTTTAATTTAGTGAATATGTTCATAATAATATTAAATAGCATACTTTGTTTACATATCTTATAATGGATTAGTTGCATTTAACATGATTCGCCTTTTTATTCACTTTCTTTTATACATAATGTTGCGAGGAGCTGAAGCAACAATATAGAAACACGATCAATCAAGCAAATGGGTAAACATGTGGATTTAAAAGACTCGTAATTGAGCTACGTCATTGAGCGATGGCAACCCATTTTCATTATTCGTGGAGAAGGAAGAAAAAATATAGAGGATGTAGAGAGCTCAAACCCTAGTGAGACCCCCATCTAGTAAGGTACGGTGCAACAGAGGAGGTGCATAAAGATGGTTCTCTAACTGGGTTCGGTATAATAGATGGTTAGGATTCAAGGCATATCAACACACACTAATAGCATTGTTGACTTTCTTCTGTTGTTTTAACTTTAAGTTGTGACGATGTTGTGATAGTAGTTATCTTCCTAATACAACATGATATACATAAAAAAACATCATCAACCATATATACTTGTCTACCAACATTAAGGCCAATGATTCTAGATTAAGTATATAATACTTTTACAATGCTAGTTTAAGAATCAACTATCAGCATTTATTAACACTATCTCTACTTAAAGTCTATTTTAAGCCTTTGCAATAGTTTTTCAGATTGCTATGATCACACTCTACTAACCATTAGAGGAAAATTTCTCTATTTTACACTGCTAGTTTTTCAGTTTGCTATGTAAACAAGCAAGTCTAGTAGGTGAGGAGAAATTTTTTATTGGTAGAAGGGTGGGAGTAGGATTCGAATCCTAGTCTTTTTGAAGTGGGCGCCACTACTTCTACCACTAGATCATTAGAGAGGTTCAAGTAGGTAAGGAATTTACTCCAATATGTTATTTATTGGTTGGTGTGTGGATAAAACGATGATGAGAAAATACCCTCGAATGCTAGGCTTACGTGTAATTCTAACTAGTTAATGTTATACATGGATATAGATTAATGAGATTTGTACTTAAATTAGTTTTTAAAAGGACTCAGATATTTAACATATTTTTCGATACATGAGTTTCATATTCATGCACATGCATATGTATGTTTTTACTTCATTTCAAATTATATATAGTTATTCGATCCATTTAGTATCTGAATTTTAAAATGTTCTATATCTCAAACTTATTACATTTATTTCTACAATAAGTACATTCAAGTTTTTTTACCATATAACACAAAAACTCTTGAGGCCATGTGCATTTGTATTAATACATAGTATAAATACCATTTTAGTTGTGTGGCATAGATTTTAATATATTAATCAGTCTACAACTGCATCAATGTATTGACATCCAACCATTGTGAATCCTTCATAAGCTGAATATGGAAACTTAAAAGGGGTTTCTAATAGATTACTTACTTTCTCCACCAATGGAGTCCTGATGAACCAAGGTGCCACTGAATTGACTCGAATGTTGTCCTTTGCCCATTCACACGCTAAATTCTTTGCTAGTTGGTTCATGGCCCCTAAATAAAGATAGACAGAAAATAGCAAAAGAAGAATGTAAAATGGTCATATCATTTTTGTAGAACTATATGCTAATTGAATCCATGAGATATGTTGACCCAATTAGTCAATCTAGTATTTTTTAAAAACTTACATTGACCCACACCTTTTAGAGTTAGAGGAAAACCCAACCTCTTCGAATCAAGACAAGACGACCTTTTATACTACAAAATTTACCCTCTTAATTATAAAATCATTTTATGGGGGGCTTAAAGGTTTGTTGCATCTCGAATGGATGATATAGAGGGAACGAGGAGGGTGGGAGAGATGAAAGTGGACATAGACAAAATTGTGGTTCAAGCAGAGTGTGTCCTTGAACCGGACCAGTGATGGGTGATATGGGCACAGAAGGTGTAACACCCTAACCCCAAACATAGTAGCACATGGAAAACTCACAAAGGGTGGGTGTGGTATATAAGTGGTGGGGATTACTACTTGACAACTTGGGCTTAAGCATTTTGGGTGGTTGTCAACGGATCCATTTGGGCTCGAACCCAACAAGTTGTCAGGACCAGTTTTCCTCGATAATGGATCGAGGACCTAAGCTCGGAACGTTACAGAAGGAAAATCGCAAAATCCAGCGAAGATGGTGAAGCTCAAGACAATATCACAACTTAGATGCAAATGAGAGAATATATATGGGGTAGAGAGACTCAATAAAAAATGATGACTTACACTATTTTTTCTGCAATTTTATAATACACATTATTGTTTAGACATTTTTATATTAACATTTATGCTTTGTTCATTAACTATTTTAAGTTTTGCGATTGTTGAGATTCCTTGAATCTTAATTTGTTTTATTGACTTAATGTATTGCAAAACCTAATTTTTTGACCTCCTATCATGTTGTCGGGTGAAAACCATGCAACGAAATGGTATTACAGCTTTTATATTTATTATGCGCAATGAGAAAAATGGTGCCTTAACATTTGAAGATCGCGAAGTTCACTCTAATAAATGGATTTGATCTATGATAGATTAAGATGTACGACCTTCTTAAGATATGGAGCATCTAGGAAACATTAGATAGTGAAAAGGAGGGCGCTCAATACCTCTGAATTTTGGTGTTACAAAACAAGACACACTCAATGAGTCCGTCGTTAAGGTCATACATGAGATCATCATTCTGAGGTTATGGTTGCGACTTAAGAGTCTTAACTTAAGGAAGTCTCTAACTGATAAATTGTCATTGAGAAATCGTACATTCTCCCTCTTTATGAAATAATGCACTCTGCTAAAAGAACATTTCGATCACGTATATACGTTGTTGTATTTGTATTTCATAATTGATGTAAAAATAGAGGAGGAGGATGTTACTTTGTTCAATCACTCATTGTAGCTACAAAGAACTCTGTCCAAGAAAAAGTTTAGTCAAATCTACATACTCGCAAACTTCATCTCATTGCGTCTACAAATCATGTAGACACACTGGTAAGAGGATGTGTAGAAATCCACGAGGAAAGTTATGGTTTCTCTGATAAGAATGTGAAGGAGGAATAAAAAATTAAATATTATTTCTCAATAATTATAAATTGATGAATATTTACTTCAATTTAAATAATATGCTATACTTGAATCACCACTAACAACACATGATGTCTCAATACATGCCAGATTTCATGTGGCATTTGGCAATCTTATTCCATGGCTACATCTCATACCACTCTTTTTTGTTAAAACCCCAATGGCATAGCATAAACTTGAATACAATCATCAACCTTCACAACCTAGTGACTACAAATAGCCAACTTGACTACAATGCGAACATAAAAACGCCTTCATGGTAAAATTTTCAACAATTTGTGTAACCAACATTCTTTTCTCAAGAAAACATAGATCCTAGCTTGTGAGAGACCATAATTGATTAATGCATGCCATTAATACAAATGGAACTTTGAATTTAATCCATTTTTGCCCTTACGTCAACTACCATATAATTTGTAGCATTTAATATTACGAAGTCCGACTTGAATAAGGAGGCATTTCCTATAATAAGATATTATGAGTTTAATAAATAAGGAGGCATTTACTATAAGGGGAAAATGTGGTTGCCCCCTTGGGGAGCTAACTTAGCTCTCATCATCCTATTTTTTTCTATTTTTATTTTTTTAAATGCTTCCATAGATTTTTATAAATATATCACTATATTATGTCATTCAGATTTTGTATGAAACTGAGACTCTTATGGCCTTCATCCAGACATGGGCGATTTCAACTATCCTGCGACCATTGAAAATTTATTGTCCGGATGAAGGTCGTATTCGCACGAAACTTGAATGACATAATATAGGTATATAGTAATGAATTTCTAGAGAAGTATTTTCAAACAAAAATAAAAAATTGGGCAAATAGAGGAAGGAGCTAAATTAGCTCCCCTAGCGTGCAGCCCCATTTAACCTTTACTGTAATAAGATATTCGATGTAGTTGTTAGACCAACTAACAATAATCAAAATAGCTCTCTTTCTCTCTCTTAATGTCACAAATAAAAGGTCATTTCACCAACTCGATGTCAATTACATATTTCTTAATGGCCATTTTATTTGTAAAAGCTTCCATGTCATAACCCTCAGATTTCCTGGTTCCAATCATCTTGATTATGTACAAAAATTTTCATATGTGCTAATACAAGTTCCACATGCACACTCTACTAGATTGATATATTTTCATTATCTAAAGGAATTATCAAAAGGCTTGAAATGATCCATCATTCTTTTTCTCCATACTCTTAACCAACACATTCTTTGCATAGGTCTACAAATGTGACATTATTATTAATACACGACTTTGAGATAAAGTCAACCATGAATCGAAGCATGAGTATTCTTCTTTCTCAAGATCTAATGCATCTTATTTGATTAAAGATGTACAACTACAACCCATAGAATACATCAATAATAACAACTTCTAGCATACTACAAGAATTGACCTTCTCCATATTGGGTGGATTCCACTCTATGTGGGAACTCAATCCATTTTAGGACATTGCTTAGTGGTAATTGCAATGCATATTAATTTGGTAAGTAGAGCAATACCTTTTGGGGATACGAGTGCACTAATCCTAATCGATGGTATTTCGGAGTTCTTATCATATCCATATCTAGATAACGAACCCTTGATCGTCTATCTAAGGCATCCAACTCAAAAGGGAGATAGAGAGCAAGAAGAGAAGAGATTCCACATTGGCTCACCTTGGCACGTGATTAGGGATCTAAAGACATGCACATTTTAAAATTTGTGAACTTCTAAGGTGTTAAGACATCAAACTATTAGTGATCTAGGTAAAAATTTACCTCAAACTATCTCTATTTTTGATAATTTGTGCTACTATAAAGAGAAGGTTGATTTTGTGTAAGTCCCTCACATGTTACAACCTTTGATTATATTGTTTGGTTTTGGGTCATAGTCAACTTCATGGTATTTTAGACTCGCATTGAGGTTTTCTACATTAAAACTTCTCTATATATTTGTAGATGATTTTATTATTGCTTGGATTTTATCTATGATTGTAGTTATTAGTTTTGATATTATATGCAAGGTCCCACTAATCAACTTTGTCTTTTTTCTGCAATTCAGTATATAAGGAGAATTTGTTCCCATCCAGTAGTATCAAAGACAATGTCAATTATAAGATGGAATATAACACCATCAAAAGAATCCCTTTATATAGGACCAACTACAATTTACAAAAAAAAGCAAGATGAAACGCATGCTATTTGTGAAGGACATACACCTTCTAGTTTTTGCTGCACAGAAGCATGAATCCAGGAGCATTGAAGAATAAGAGTTCAAGCATGTGCATCATTGCAGATTTATCTACCATTTGTGATGAAAATGTCGACAATCCCATTTAGAACGAGATTCATGCATGAACACTTTGATTCAAGTTGTAGAATGTGTACATTTCAAAGACAAGGAACACCGAGTTATTTTTACCTAGGAGGTTGATGCAATTGAAACTCAAGGAATATCATTCTATTCACAACAATCTGAATGAATTTCAACACATTATCAGTTAGCTCTCTAAACAAATGGGAATAATTTTCAAATACGAGTTCTAAGCTTAATGTTAATCATAATCAATGTCATAATCATTAAAAAGTTAATATAATCATAATCAATGTCACATCACATCACATTTATCATTCCAACCCTCCCAACCATCCAAACAACCCTTATTCAGAAGAGGATGCCCAAACCCAACCCAACTACCAAACATGCCTTATTGGGCAGTAAGAGCATGATTTAACTTGCTAAGAACTCTAATTTTAATGCGAGGTAAAAACATATCAATTTCAAATATCATGGGATACAAGATGTGTCAAAATTAAAGCATCTTGTACTTGTCAAAATCCACATAGATTATATCGATCCTGATATTATGACAAAGTCTTTGCTTCGTGAAAAGTTCAGGAATTGATATTTCATAGTAGGTTTGGAATAGTGATCACAAAGATAGTGAACGGGAGAATTGTTAACAACATTCTACTCTACGTGGATACTCAACCCTTAATAGGATATTGCTTAGTCCCAAATTGTTAAGGAGGTCGATATCTTTTGGGATGCGAGTGCACTTATCCGAACTATGTGGGATTATTATGATAATATTTTATATTCATGTCTATAAAGACCTTGGACCCCATTTAAGGCACCCAACTCAGGAGAGAAATGAGAGAGAGAGAACACGAAGAAAAGATGTTGCACACTGGCCGTCTCAACACATGATCTTGATAAATAAATTTGCCTTAACCTATCTTTTTAATGTCTTTATGGAGATGATTGGATTTACGTAAAGCCCTCATAAGTTATAATATTTGATTATAGTGCTTGATTTTGAGTTGTGATCATCCTCATGATTTTTTTACATTCACATTAAAGAGTTTCCACATGAAAAATTCTCCATATCTATGTGATTGACTTTTTTACAGTTGGATTTTACTAGTGGTTGCTATTACCTTGGTTTGACATATTCATGCATCCTCTTATTAACTTTATATTTTCACAATTTAATTATAAATGTAATTTTCTTGCATTACTCCAATTCAACTCTATATGTGCAAACTATGAGGATCTACCTTTATCTCCTTCAACCATCTAATATAACTTTTTTTATCGACAATGCATGCCAATACATGAATAAGGCAACAAACTCCAGAAACAAGTCGGATGCATTCTTTGATACCTCAAAGGTACCTTAGCGTATAATTTTCATGTTACATCTAACTCTAGCCAAGTAATTCGTGTGTACTCCAATTTAGTTGGGCTAACTCTAGTGGATCACAAATTCTCTAAGGAGATTTATTTTTCGAGTAATGGGATGCTACAAATGGTATTAAAGTGGGTTCCCTCTGACAGTGAAAAGAGATATCGACGACGGAGACACCCCTATAAAGAGAAATTGGAAAACACCACTGAAAATATTCTTCTCTGATGACTGAGATTTGACTTTTTTTTCAAAAGAGAAAACGTTTGTTAGGTAATGTAGCAAGCATAAAGATACGTTTATTCTCACCTTTTGACGCAGAATAAACAGAACTAACGTTTATTGCGACAACTCCGCTAACAGAAGAGATGAAGATGAGATTTCCAAACTCGGATGCTTTCATCAACGGGTATGCGAGTTGACTCAGATGGAAAGCAGCTGTAAAATTCGTATTCATGACGTGAGAGAACTCCTCCATGCTGTATGCTATTGTAGACTTCCATATGATTGCTGCAGCATTGTTGATCTGCAGGATACATTGAAATTATATATATGGTCATGCATTTGTATTAAGCTATAAATTTATATCTTTTTTCCAAACCTTAAAATCAAAATTAAGTTGGTTAGGAAGTGATTGTTTGATATGAACTGTTAGTTATCTTAAACTAAAAATCATTATTTAGCTAATGTTGAATGTTAGACACTTTTGATTATAAATAAATATTTGAGTAGTATTCGCATTGGCTCTTTTTACTTGTCACCAATTGTCAGAGTAGTACATAGTAGAGTTGTTCGGCTCGACGTTACAAAATAGTGATGTTAAAAAATATTTAAAGATTCATGATTTGGTTGTAATATTAAAAGATGTTGAAGTAAAAGAACAAACAAAATTTGCATTTCAAAATATAGTTTATGCTCTATTTTAACTCTGAATTTATGATAGAAACATGAGGGTGGTCCATCTTTTTGACGTTGGAATGACCTCATGCCAAATGTGATTATTCCTTGAAAACTAATCAAGTTTATTTAGATACCAACAAGTGTAAAAATTAATTTGCTCAAAAAGTACAGGAGCTTCTTTCTCGTGGAACTTGGTCCCCTTCCTACGAAATACCTAGGCATTCCTCTTGAGCACAAATTTGGTGGCAGTTGTTCATCTAGAGCTCTGGAGGACAAAATACGTGCCCATCTTTGTGGATGGAAAGCTAAGACTCTCTCTATGGCAGGGCGTTTTCAACTGCTTAACTCGGTTATTTGTGGCATCTTGCTATTCTGATCAGATTGCGTGCTAGTCTCCGCATCTTCCATTAGGCGTATCTCCTCTATGTGCGCTGACTTCCTTTGGGATTATAAACGCCACGAGATTGCGTGGAAAGACGTTTGCCTCCCTAAGGAGGAAGGCAGTTTGGGCATTAGGTGTCTTAATGACCTGGTTAATGCCTCTAAAGTTTCATGGGTTTGGAGGTTTCTCATGGCGGAAGGGTCCCCTTGGGCTGAGTTTTGGCACTCCAAACACCTTAGAGATGAGAACTTTTGAGATGCTTCTGCACTTGCGGGATCTTCTACGATCTTGAAAGCTTTACTTAAGACTCGACCACTTCTTGCTCCTTTTTTGGGTGGCTCAAATTCTAATCTCCATCTAACGCCAGAGAATTTCAGCTTTTGTTTTGCTTATGATTTGGTTCGTTACAGAGCTCATGTTGTTGTCTGATGGATGGACGTTTGGACCTCCAAGGCTGCTCCCAAGCACAAATGTCGCATGTATAGGATGTTAAAAAATAGAGCCCTTACTAGAGATAGATTACCCTGCTTTGGCATTTGCTCAGATTTTGGATGCCTTTTCTGTGATCAACCTTTGGAGTTGAGAGACCATCTCTTCTGGGAATGCCCTTACTCCTTTGATATATGGTGTAAAGCTTGTCCTGCGATATCGCTCCCCGTTCCAATCTCCGACGACAATCTCCTGCCTTCAATTACTACTGCTAGGAAGCTTTGGGACATGGACAAACTGGGGGGATGAGAACTGCTCTGGCTGTGGCTGTTTGGCACATCTAGAGGGAGCGTAATTTGCGTTGGGCTGCTGCATCTTCTTCACCTGGCGACCCGCTGATATCGAGCATTGCGAGGGACATTCGTTTCCTAATGCATTGACTTGCGTCCCCCGTTTTTTGTAAAAAAATTTGCCAAATTATTGGTTACCCCTTAGGTCGTGAGCCCGCTTGAACTTTACCTCATGTTGTTAAGTTCCAATACACATTGTTGGGACTCTCTTTTTGTACATCTTTACTCTCTATCAATGAAAATATAATATACTTACCTTCCAAAAAAAAGTGTAAAAACTAATTGCGGTTCGTGTTGGGGGTGCTAGGTCCAACTTTATATGAACTTATGAAGAAAGTAGTTTGTTTTCCATGCTTGTTCTTAGGGATGCTAATCGAACTGAACATGCTCGTATTCGATTAGAGTTCTTTCGATAATAGTTTGAAAATATCCGTTCATTTCTAAACGAACTGAATACAAACTTTGAATATTAGTCCGATAGTTTAATGAACTGAACATGAACATAACATATGTTTGTTCGATAAAAGTTCGAGTTTGTTTACATATACACATGTGTGTGCATTTCTTTGTGTAACTTTATTTATACATGAAATAAGTTTTGGGTTAAAGAAATTATGGTATTTATTAGTTTTTGTACTGTTTTAACTTGAATAATTTATTATTTTTACTACAAACATTATTATCAAACTCCAGTTTCGAACTTGTTAATGTAAATAAGTTTGAGTTAAGTTACATCGTTAACTAAATATTATTGAACCGAACCCAAACATTCGATCTTGAAACGAACTCAAATATATCCTATCGAACATTTATCGAACTGAACTCAAACGTGTGAACTTTCTTATCGAACCGAACTCAAACATAGATTAGTTCATTACAGTTCGGTTCGATTAGCATCCCTACTTGTTATCCAATGTCACATAAGGCATTGCTAGGATGAGAGATAATAAACAAATAGCAATAAAGAATAAGTAAGATACATCATTCATTCTTATTTTGTTAATACGAGGGATATAAAAGGAATAACTACTATGATGTCATTATAATGTCACTATCTTACAAGAAAAATGAGTTGTGGCCACAGAATGCGACTACGGAAACTTGTAACCACGATAATTCTGTGGCCACCACCTTCTCGTAGCTAAAATCCGTGGCCAAAGTCTTCATACAAGAGTTGTGACCACGACAAGTTCTGTGGCCACTTGTAGTGGCCATGACATATTCATGGTTAGATAACTCTTGCGATGAGACTTGTAGCTACGGCTACTGAGCATGACATGTTGTGGTCAAAACTCCATTCTGTGATCACAAACCCTACATCAGTGGGCATAGTTCTGTAGCCACAACTTGTTTTCTTTATAGTGCTACTTTGTTCTTATTTCGAGTCGAAATCCTTTATTCTAGACTTACCATGCAACCAACCCTTAAGATCATTTGGTTACCTATCTATGATGGTTAATCAATTCCCTATAATGCAACTCGTGTTTGGATCTGAATCTCGGACTTAGGTTCCTAATTTTCAGGTTATAATTGACGGGGTGGGTGGCGTGTTTTTAAATTATAATATTCCTAAAAAAAGTCAACATACAAAAACTTAGTGTTTGGATCTGAGTCCCATACTTAGATCCCTAATTTCCGGGTTATAATAGAGGAGGTGGGTGGCACGTTTTTTAAACTATAATATTCCTAAAAAAGTAAACATACAAAAACTATTCCAATCATGAATATAATCAATATAATATACAAACAACATAATGAGCAAACCACGTTATGTCATACTATTTCAACTACCCTAATCATATTTCCCCACTATTAACAAAAGAAGAAGTTGCCAATCAACTAATTTCTTCCTTGCAATTTGTCAAGCTTTGGATTTGGTCTTATTATGATAGCATCACTTGTAGCAATAGGAAAGTAGTCATATCACTTGCATGATGCAACACCATTTACAACACCATTTATAAGATTTTTGCCAAGGTCCTCTCTTCAAGAATTATGAAGTTCTTCCTCACCTCATCTCTCCTAATCAAATGGCATTCATAAAAGGTAGGTGTATCAGGGATAGCTCTCGATTGGCCCAGGAGTTAATACGGATTTCAAAAGGAAAAATAGTGCAGTCAAGGCGTACCTAAAGGTTGACCTGGCGAAGGTCTTTGACTCAGTTGATCATCAATTCCTCCGGAAAAGATTGGTCTCTATGGATTTTGGGGATTTATGGATTTCTTGGATCCGCAACTACATTGGAACAACATCTTTTTCTAGCATGTTAAATGGAGTCTCACATAGCTTCTTCAAAGGGACTATATGGTTTCTCCAAGGGGATCCCCTTAACCTCTTGTTATTCATAACGGTAATGGAGACCCTCACTTGTCTGGTGGACCTTGAAGATATCCAGCCAATGGAATGCATGAACTCTATCTCCCCCACCCACTTGATATATGTGGATGACCTTTTATCTTGCACAAGGTGTTCTGTTAAATCACTGCAGGTTGTTCATGAAATCATGGATGATTTCAAAGACCTCACTAGCCTACGAATGAATGTCACCAAAAGTCGAATCTTCTGCTCCAAAAATATGCCAGCTTCGTTGGAATCTATCTTTTGGGCTTGCTGGAGACACCTTCCCAACCACTTATCTAGGCATTACTTTAGACTCTAAAGTTGGATCCCTCACGGCTAGAAAACTGTTGGAAGGGAAGATTATAACTTTGCTCAGTGGGTGGAAGGCTAAAACACTTTTAATGGTTGGCACGTACAATTACTGAAGTCGGTTATTAATGGTATCCTTCTATACCGGAGGACGCAATTGTTCTCTCATCATCAACAATAGCCCGCATTAGTTCCATTTGCGTTGACTTTCTATGGGGCTATAAAAGGCACCATGGGGCTTGGAAAAGTGCTTGTATGTCAAAGGAGGATGGCAGTCTTGGTCTCCAATCTCTTGCGGATCTCACCACCGCTACTATCTCTTGGACTTGGAAGATTTCAACTACTGAAAATTCTCTCTAGGTTGATTTTCTCTGCTCAAAATGCTTGATGGAGGAATCCTTTGGGGACATGGCTATTATTAGCTATTCTTCCCTATATTAAAGAATATGTTTAAACTTCGTCTTGTCTTTGGCGAATGCCTTGCATTGGCTCTCCCCTACCAACAGTTGGAACATTTGTCAGTAAGAATTTTCTTTTTGATATGTGTTTGATTTGGTAAGAAGAAGATAGACACCGGTGCCTTGGTGGAAAGATGATGGGCCTCTAATGTTACCCCCAAACACAAATGTTGCCCCTACCAACCGGTCATAAACAAGATCTCAACTCGAGAGCAGCTTGTATGCTTGGGGATTTGTTCCGATCAAAAGTGTTTGTTATGTGATCACCCATCTAAATCTTCATATCATCTTTTCTGGGTGCCCTTTCCGCTAGTCAATTTGGGTGGAAGTTTGTGGTGCTCCTGAGCTAGCTCCCCTGATTGGATGCAGGAACATTTGTGATTTCTTGGATGATATCAAGAATGGGAAAGGATTGGGCCTCAACTCGTAGGGTCAGCTCCGGACTGACGTAGCTAATATTGTTTGGTGGATTTGGAAAGAGCATAATAAGTGGTGGACTTCATCTTGCAAATCCTCGATTCACGTGCTCACTTCTCATATCCATTAGGAGTGCAAGACTTCGATTGTATAAGCCATCTGGGTAGTTACTTTTGTTTGAATTCTTAGCATTCTCCACCACCCTTCAATGGGGCAGTGTTTTGTAGGTGGAGATGTAATTGTTGGTCACATGTCATCTTCTTGTATGTCGTGTGTTTTGTAGGTGGAGATGTAATTAATGGTCACATGCCATCTTCTTGTATGTCGGGGTATCTTATTGCCCATCTTGTGCAAGTTGAATGCAAAATTATAATTAGGAATTTTATCAGTTGTGCCCCTCCGAGATATTTGCAATATCAATTATGCCCCTTCTTTTTTTAGAATGTCAATTGTACCCCTAACTTCTTGCCGGTCTATCACCTGTGACCTTCCGTTACTTGGCCGTCAATAAGTTGAACTTAACCATTGTTTAATCAGACCATGGCATAGTTAAGAGGGCATATCTGAAAGAAAAGCTCCCACCTCCTCCTCCACCTCCACCTCTTTGACTCTTCCAACCTCGACACCTTCTATGTGTGGGCCTTTGACGATGAGGTTTCTCGATTATGTTGTCATGGGAGACCTAAACTAGAAAGACCGACTTCCTCCTCTACACCGTGGTTCCATCTGCCTCATTTATGGTCACCCAATCGGCGACATCTCCCTCAACCCCACGGTCGAGATCGACCGGCACCAGACGGAGCTTGAGTACGTGCTAGCGAGGGGGCACTGGGGAAGGGGATCATGATGGAGGTAAGGAAGGGTATACATACAACAGTAGAGGAGTGGTTCTTATGTTGCCTGAGGCCAGTACACCTGTGATGGGTCTACGCAAAGGAGGGGTCTAGGGGCGGAGGAGAGGAGTGGGTGGATGAGGGGGAGGTTGGAGGAGAGGAGGGGCAGAGGAGGGGGGGAGGGTGTGGGCAGAGGATGGGGAGGAGGGGGTCGGCCTGGGGAGGGGGTAGAGGGGAGGGAGGAGGAGGTCAGCCTGGGAGGAGGAGGGGAGGGAGGAAGAGGTCGGTCTGGGGAGGAGGAGGAGGGGAGGGAGGAGGGAGAGAATGAGAGGATTAAGAAAGATCTCTCAACCTCTTTTTTCTGATTTATTTCTGCTTGTGTCCACAAAGTTAACATCTATTTGTGTTGGGGATGGATATCAACTAACTCGAGAGGCATAAGCCGTACAAGTGATAAAACAACAAGAAGTCAGGGCACAACTGATATTTCCAAATATGGAGGGACATATTTGATTTTGCAATATCTCGAAGGAGCGCATCTGATAAAAATCCTTATAATTATCACTAAAAATAGAGTCCTGTTAGCATCACTTGTAGAAATAGGAAACAAACTTAAATTGCATTATTGCTACTGCTTCTAGCACAAGGTATATATTCTCACCGAACGTGTTGCCCCCAAAAAATCAATTTTATGGGTTGACATCTAAGATTTTTTTTCGATATTTCTTCTCAATGCCTTGGTTGTTAGATATTTAATTCGGCCGTTTTAATTTTCAAATAGGTGGGCTAGGAATGAAGAAATTTGATATTAAGAAATTCAAAAAAAATGTTTGAATAATTGAGAGAAATATTAAAAAAAAGGAATTTTTACATTTATATCTTTTCATGTTTTTTCATATAATACTTATCCTACTACTTTTAATATAACAGGGCACAAATATGATAACAGAATGACAGTTCTGTGAATTTATATTGGAGTATAAATATAATTGCAAAAATGCTAGTGGTATGATTGTTATATTATTTGTTAGATATTATGTCATGGTGTAATTACGAAATTATTGATTGAATAAACTCCATTCTAGTTCTTTTTCTAGTTTATTTATATGTTGTGCCAATCCAATATTAACTATCTGCTTTAATTTGATTTATTTAATTTTATTCGGTTTCTCAACATTCAATTCATATTTGACAATGGTGAAGGGACTGGATTAGGCTACTGTGAGACAAAATATCCGTGGTTGTTCATTGGTTGATTAAAATTTTGTTATAGGTTGATTAAAATTGTCATAATTTTCTTTTCGAAAGTTTTTAATTAGAATATATATATATTCAGATAAATTTAATTGAAGAAAGTGATATAACTGAATTTCACAAAAAAAAGGAAATTGCCTTTTGAGATTTAGAATAAGTACATCGAGATTCAAGGTATAAATAAAAAAAGGTTCAGTAGTCTCCCTGTAAAATTAAAAATCTTCTCCCATCAATATCGAATAGAATATGCTGAACAAAATCTTCTTCTTGTAAAACCTACTCGATTGAGATGTGAAAAATCATACGAATTTTTTGAATGTGCTATGGCTTGAATCCATAGTCAATCCTAATTTCATTGGGAGCAATTGACAATTGAATCATATTTTCCCTTTATTTTATTATATGTAATAATATGATAATGTAGAAGAAAAAAATATAAAATCTCATCCATTTATCATAATCGATTAGTTAATAAGAAAATCAACATAGAAATTATCACGGGCCTTCTCTCTCCAATATTTTCATTAATGCTCAAATTGTATCTAAAATTATTTTTATCCGAAGCTTCATTACTAGTCAATAGCAATTACTACTTTAGTATTCGTTGTCATATCATTTATTATTTGATTTATAATAACAATTTTTTATTGTCAAAATATCTTTGACTCTATAAATTCGCAATAAATATCCTATTTTTCATTGCAGCGATTACTAAAAATCTTGTATTAATCTCTCTGTATTCATTATTAGTGAAATTTGAGATTGAGTTTAGTAAAAATTCAATTTAAAATATCAATCTATATCCACCAATATATTAATATTTAGCAGCGAATAATCACTTTTCGAATTATACTTAATGTTGAATTGATAATTTTTGTTGGTATTAATTTTAATAAGTGAAAATATGAAAAATAAGAGAGTAAATTACACAAAAATCATAAATAATGCACATAATTTTAACATCCTAAACAATATAATACTCGATCATTAAATTTTATCTCAAATTGCTTTCTAACTAATACGATATACAAGACTAAAAAGACAAATCGCTGATCTTTTCGGAAGAAATCATAAAGATTTAGTACCGTATTGTTAGTTTTTAGAGTTCAGTTATGGAATTTACTCAAACGAATATTCAACTTATTCATTACTATACTAATTTTGTCGTAGATATGATCGAGACGAAAAGGACCTCTTAAACAACATAATATAGACTACCGTGGCGGCACGGATTGCATACATATTTCCTCGGATGATCTGGACCGTCCAATTACAAGATAGGCTTATCATGATCACGTCAATCCATGTTCAGAGGTGCAAATCGAGATCAAGTTTCAGCCGCTCGATCTTGATCGAATGGTTTGCACCAATTTCTACGGTAGGAGTCCATAAAAACACTGATTTCGTGCGAATCGCTCAATAAAGATCGAGCGGCTCGGGAGGTCGAGGGTTTTACAGCAGATCTTTGCAGTACTGCAGAGAATCCGCTCGCATTGTATTGACAATGCACGATGGCTAATCGATTATGGTGTACCAACAAACAACTCTCGTAATGCAAAATTTGAAGGAGAAATCAACATCAAGAGATGTGATCATTTGATGAACAACAAGGAGTTGTGTGTACGTTGACTTACGAGGATATTGAGCTTTCCTCCGAAAAGGGAGGCAACTTCAGCCATGAGCTTCACCCTCTCGTTCTCCGACGAGACATCGCAGACGGAGCCGGTGACCCGGAACCCGAGCGCCTTCCACTGCGCCACGCAGTCCTGCAGCTCGGCCTCGTTGCGGGAGCACGTGTGCACAACGGCACCCAAGGCGGCCAGCTCCGTCACCACGGCATGCTTACAATTAGACAGGACGTCCATCAGGTTCTTTTAATCACGAAGATAGCAGCACAAGATATTGTGGTGTGTGTCTGCAGTACCCAATCCCTTTGGTTCCACCGGTGACGAGAGCCGTCATCCCCTCCAACGACCATCTCCGGCTGCTTGCCATCTCTCTCTTTCTCTTTGCAAGTGTTTGTGGTTGTGGTTGTGGTTATGGTTGTTAAGGAATGCTTCACTTTTATAACGAGCATTCGGAAGCTTCCTCGTATATGATTCTTTCTCTACTCGGTGACATGTCTAAATCTTAAATGATTCATGAACGCGCAATCCACTTATTTTTAGAAAATTATAGACTATATTGCATACAAGTACATGAACCTTCACACCCAATTCATTATATATATATATATATATATAAAGGACAAGGCATTAATTTTCGACCATACAATTCCCGTTTTGCCCTTCCGAATTCCACCTCAGCACCTGTTGTCTTTCCATTTTTGCCCTCGGCCACATCCATCCATTCCATTACTATATTTTAAGCAGGGGGTTTTGGCCCCTGCCTATTAATTTCTACCCTAAAAATTCCCATTATGTCCTCAATTCCATCTGTCGCCCGCCCTGTGCTTCTGAAACCCAACGGTCGCGTCATGGTTCCGCCGGAGTCCATCATCTTCACCTAAAGGCCCACCCCCCAAACAACAACATCATCTTCCTCTCTCACGCGTCTCAATGCTCTTCCTCACCGTCAAGCACTTTGACTGGACCTCCTCCCTCCACCTGCAGTTCCTCAACACTACCACCTAACTCGGCACTTACAACGCCATTACAAGCACCGCCCACGTCATGTATGATAACAACGCTAGCTTCCTCCGGAAGTATGGATTCACTCCGCTGATCAAATCAACTTTGCTGACTTGAATGCTGATAGCAGGTTCGATTTCTCCAGCAGCATGAGAAAGCCATGGCTTGGATTTTTAGGGTTAATTGTTAATGGTTGTTAGATCCAAACTGCCTACTTCTGTCTCTCGATAAATTGCACAGGATTCTTACTTCAAGTCCAAGTCGTCATCCTTCTCCGAACCCGATTCCACCTCCTTCAACGATTGTCGCTTGCATCACTGGCTCCGACACTACCAGCAATACCCAGATTCGCACGACAAATGATATGTCGCCTCCTTCGACAATCGTCTTCCAGCACTACCGATGATGAAACCAGGATTAGCACATCAAATAATTAGGTATTTCAAATCCTGCTATCTTTTTTCTGTGGACAACATGTCAGCATGATTATTGAAGCTGATGCCGAGTTTGAAAGCGTTAACATAAGCTTGACAGACGGCGGAAATGTCAGCAGTGCAATTATCATGAGACAATGAGAAATAGAGGAGGTCAGCAATGGTCTTGCTTTAAATCCCCTTTAGATATGAGCTTTCCAACTATTTAGGATTCGATTGGCAAGTTGGTGACGACTTGCCAATGACCCATTATAGTTTATCAACAGATGTTGCAAAAAGAATATAAGATCTTTTGGTACCCTTAGAATACTATAGATACCTAATATAATGAATCGAAATTTATGGGAATTGTATGGATCAGGCCAAGGTTGATTATATTTTCCTATATTCGATTGGTAGGCAGAAAAGAACCTTTAATTTTATAACTGAATTGTTCAGCTATGCAACAGTAAGAGAGTATATTGTCTTAATGAGAATTTTTAAACTTTGCTTGAAGATAAATTCTTTATCGATCAAAACATCCAATCCATGGTTCCACATTGAACTGTCATTCAAAAAAAAAAATGGTTCCACATTGAACATTGAACTGACATGTATGAAATTTGGGTGGCGTCATGTCAACATCGATTGTATTTTCTCATCTTCGGTTGCCAAGACGAAATGACCTTCAATTTTATAATCGAATTGTTCAACTATGCAATAATAAGAAAATATATAGCCTAAGTTTAGAGGAATTTTTAAACTTCATTTGAAGATAAATTCCTTACTTATCAATGTCTAATCCTTGGTTCTCCCATGGAACATTTGAGATGATGTTTTGTAGCCAATTCATAATTTGGATAATGGATTCGGGTATAAATCGTGAGATCGACATATTAATAAAAAGGCTATGATGAACTGGGTTTGCCAGATCCCACAAGGCATGCCATATGTTCAAGGCCATGACTCACTGGTGATTGATGCTGCATTTTATATAGCACAGAAAATAAATAAAGCCAGGATCTAAAAACATAGCATAACTTGGTATATGTCAGAATATAGACATCAAGTTAACGAGTAGTAGTATTGTGGAATCAAATCAAAATATATTATTTGAAACTACATTCTTTGCTCCTTCCACGAGCTTATTCATGTACTTTATGAAATAATAAACACAATCATGAAATAATAAAACACAATCGTACAATTCCAAGCTTGGTGTGTTACTCGAGAAATTGAACATCTAATACACATGTTAATGGGCAAAAAGAGGATTTCATCCATGGGCACTTTGGCAATGATCTCGTGTATGATGCAATCAAAGCTCGCGAGGGCATTGTAAATGCCAAGATGGGTGACGACATCAAACATAAAGAATGGTGTTTCTCTCCTCAATGAATTAATGGAAATTGCATGATGACTTAAAAGTAAAATAATTGCAAATCTAATGATCTAAATATGACCATCTTATTCAAACCAGATATAATTTCTTAAAGTCCCAACATTTTTTGAAGCAGCTCTCACATGCTTCTCATGTTCATTCCAAATTCACCAACCATGTTTCATTAATTTGCAATCAATACTTGAGACAACATCAACATATTAGGGATTTTCCAAGTAAACTAATCGAATGCATATTTTACCTCGATCATCATGACATCCTGCACAAGGAGACCTTGCTCCGTCTCACCATCCATCCCGGTTGTTCGCCCACCGCCTATTTTTCTCCGATATAAGAATAACATGTGTAGTGATTCCATAAGATATGAATATATTAGTATATGTCTTAAGCAGATATAGATGCATATGTACGTGTGTGTGTATGTATGTGTGTGTGTGTGTGTATATATATATATATATATATATATATATATATATATATATCTTTTTTAAGCAAATATGGGCGATTTTTTTGGTTGAAATGTATACATATAACGATATGAGTTTTTATTTTTTCTCAATAACAATATGTACATTGATATGAGAAATCTATTGCCCATTACGTGACCTACATCGTGCTCATGCCTACACTATTATTCAGTAAATGATAATATATAAATCAACTTAATTTTTTAAATAACAACTACATATTTCTCTTCTTATTTTCTTTATTGTTGTTGTTCTTTAGTATATTTTTGTTTTCAAAAGTGTTGTTGAGATCAATTGATCCAACATATCCGACCTATCATTCTTTCCACACGTACCAAGATGATGTTCTTTATATTTTAAATGACATATACGAGGGATTATATCAAATACGAATATATTCATGGTCGATTGTATTTACTTTTTAAAAGAATGTGAACGCTTTTTTATTGCGATTAGAACATATATAAGGATAACGTCACCAACATTCATATATTACAGATAAATATATGGATCGGCGACGTTTAAAATTATATAATTTTTTTACAAATATAGAAATGAATATTACAATAATCATTGTAGATGTTATCGGCAAAATGGTTCTCCCGTGCTTTGCACGGGGTTTGCACTAGTTCATTATATATATAAAGGGCGTCAAGGCATTAATTTTCGACCATACAATTCTCGTTTTGCCCTTCTGAATTCCACCTCAGCACCTGTTGTCTTTCCATTTTTGCCCTCCACCACCAGAAATTACCCAATTCAACCCGCACCATCTCCCCTCACGAAATCCGAGGATCCCCACCTCTCCAGCCTCCCTGCCTCCCACGAACGTCCTGTTGTGTGCACCGCCGGATCCCCCTGCCTCTCCCTCCTTCATTGTCTCTCTATCGCCTTCCGCCCTCTGGGCCCATCTCCTCTCCCAGAGGCTGCGCTCCTCGCGGGATGCGATGGAACCGTGATCCACTGTAAGAAAAATGTCACAAATATAAAAAAATTGCATATTGAGATATGTCTAACTGCTAAACAACTGATACCTCACCTGTAGTTCTTCCAATGACATTTGATATTGATTCATCTCATTTTTCGATTCCTCAAAAAGGTTGTTGAGTGATTTAAATGCTTCAGATCACTACAGGAATTGCCCCATTTAGGGACGACAACTAGCGACGGTTTATGAACGACCGTCCCTAATGCCTATTTTTAGGGACGGTCATGTACAAACCGTCCCCAATAAACATACTCAATGGGGACGGTCCCTAAAGACCGTCTCCTCTTCCTTGAGTCAAGCCACTGGATTTTTCGACCTTCCTGTAAGGGGCTTTGGGGACGGTCATGACCGTCCCATTATTCTTCTGTTGGCGTCGCCTCTAGCGCTTGGACCATAGAGGCCTACCAAAGGGGACGGTCGTAGGTGACCGTCCCTTCAGGTTTGACCAGGGTACTGGACGTTTTCGACCTTCCTGTAAGGGCTTTGGGGACGGTTATGACCGTCCCCATTATTCCTCTGTTGGCGTCGCCTCTAGTGATTGGACCTTAGAGGCCAACCAAAGGGGACGGTCGTCAGTGACCGTCCCTTCAGGTTTGACCAGGCTACTGGACGCTATCGACCTCCCTGTAAGGGCTTTGGGGACGGTCTTGACCGTCCCCATTACTCTTCTGTTGACGTCGCCTCAGCGATTGGACCAAAGAGGTCCACCAGAGGGGACGATCTCAGATGACCGTCGCCTCTGGGTTTGAGCAGGCCACTGGACATTTTCGGCCTTTCTAAAAGGGCATTGGGGACGGTCCTGACCGTCCCCTTTATTCCTCTGTTGGCGTCGCCTCTGACGATGGACCAAAGTTGTCGTCCAGAGGGGACGGTTTTCACTGACCGTCCCCTTTCCTTCTCAAAGGAGACGGTCTTTAGTGAACCGTCGCCGATCGTCCTCAATGGAGACGGTCATTTTGACCGTCCCCATTGGTCAGATCGAAAAATACCCTTTCGACCTGCGTTTTCATCCCCATTCTCTCATTTCCGCCCGCCGCCCCAAGATCGCCCTCTCCGCCCAAGGTCGCCTCCAGCTCCTCCTTCCTTTCCAACCTCGTTTATCTTCATTTCCGGTAAGTATAAACACTCCTTTGCTTTTATTCTTGTGTATTTTACTTGATAATCTTGTTAGAGTTGTCTTTCTCCATTGGTTTTAGTTGTTTTGATAATGTGCTAAGGGATATTATGCTTAGGGATTATGCTTAGGGATAATGTTTAGGGATTATGCTTAGGGATAATGCTTAGGGATTATGTATACAATAGGGATAATGCTTAGGGATAATGCTTAGGGATTATGGATAATGCTTAGGGATAATGCTTAGGGATAATGCTTAGGGATTATGCTTAGGGATAATGCTTAGGGATTATGTATACAATAGGATTTATGCTTAGGGATTATGCTTAGATTGTGTATACAATAGGTTAGGGATTATGTATACAATAGGTTAGGGATTATGTATACAATAGGTTGTCCCCTAGGTTGTGTATACAATAGGTTAGGTATTATGATTTGGGTATACCATAGATTTATCTCTTAGCCTTTGTGCCACAGCGAGCCCCGCAAAGCGCTTTCCTCCTAAGCTCAAGTGTGTTGAGCACAGAGGAGGGGTGAGCCAAGACCGGACTTTTTGAGGCTAGAGATGAATGATTTGTTTATACAATAGATATCCAAAAATGATAGTGAAATCATACAATAGTTATCCCCATAATGATTTGTGTATGCCTTAGCCATAGGAGTTGCTAGCTCATAGGGTTATGTCCAAACACCCTAATTGATTTGCATGTACCTATAGTCCGCTTTGGATAACACAATGTTGGGTTTTATTCTGATTGTGCAGTAAAATGGATAAATCATGGATGGATAAGAGATACGATGATTTTCAACAATATAAGAGAGGAGTGATTGCGTTCTTGGATTGGGCATTTCAAATAGAGAGAGTTGATAAGAAATTTGGTGGTCTAAAGATTTACTGTCCATGTGTGAGATGCAAGAACATTAAATGGGATGTTAGAGAGGCAGTGTATAATCATCTCATCCTCAACGGATTTTGGTTGCATTACTCTATTTGGACAGAACATGGAGAGGGTTTAGATGTGCGAATGGATGAGGATATGGGCGTTGATCCAGGATTGACTACCCAAACCTTGAATAATGTTGATCACGAGTTATTTGAACTAATAGACGATTTAAGAAGACCTGAGGCACAAGACATTGGTTCAGATGATAGGTTCTCGAGCAGTCGACTAGCCACCCAACAGTTGATAATACCGCTGTGAGGCTAGGCGACGACGATGAGGGTGAAGAAGAAGATGATGCTGATGACGACGAGGACG
Organism: Ottelia alismoides; assembly: GCA_037367405.1. Lineage (NCBI taxonomy): Eukaryota > Viridiplantae > Streptophyta > Magnoliopsida > Alismatales > Hydrocharitaceae > Ottelia > Ottelia alismoides. The sequence continues at coordinate 3,390 of JAZKJV010007931.1, read as the reverse complement.
ACAACGACGAGGACGAGGCTGAGGACGACGAGTAGGATAGATTACGTAGTTTGTATGATACTTTAGTATATTGTATAACTATTTTGAACAATTAATGTAGGACATTGTAGTATTTTGAATGCATGTGTTGTTGGATGAGTTTTTAGAATTGTGGATTGCATTTTTTTGTTATGGTGATTGTAATTTTATTTTATGTATACAGATTTTTTCTAACAGGGGAAAATGAGGATCAAATAGGGGGCAATGGAAATTTTTTTTGTTAGCAGATTAACAAGGGGACGGTCATTGTGACCGTCCCCTTCGTACTTACCGTCTTCAATCTTTACCATTTGCGACGGTCAGGAGTCTGACTTGTAGGACGGTCCTGACCGTCCCCTATGTGCGGGTATTGGGGACGGTTACCAATACCGTCGCTTATACCAAATGCGACGGGACCTTTAGAGACGGTTTGACGACCGTCCCCATTGATCAGAGGGGACGGTCAACATATCGTTAGCGACGGATGTTGACCGTCGCCTGTTCTAGTCTTTCTTGTAGTGGATGATGAGATGGAATTTAAATATGTCAATGTGTTTTGTGTATTTAATATAAACAAAATGTCATATGGATGAGAATTAAAATCCCATCAGGAGCCAAGGAATGTACGGATTGTAAGTTCATCAGCAATGTCTACCTGTAAAATCGATAATCTTTTTAAGTCCTCCAATCTCTTCTTATGGCAGTTTCCTGATCTCAACAAGCGGTCTGATGATTTGTCATGGTATGTAACATAATAGATAAAATCGAGCAAAAGCAATAGCACATGAATCACGAAAGGGTAGCCAAATCTCAAAAGTAAGTAACCTACCATCAAATCTTTGTTAGCAGACTGAAGATCATGAAATTCCTTCTCTGCCTCTAGTTTTGGCCCCGATAATATGATTAGCTGCAAAAGTCAGAATAGAAAAGTGTCCCCTTTCCATTATTCTTCAATGTTTTGAGGCTGCCATCTAAGTTTTGCGTTCATGCAGCTCCATATAGGCGCTTTCCCATTCCCCCTACAGAAACCATGATCATCAATCATTAGCTTCAGCCTTCAACCCTTGATAATTTAGCATCATTGCACAATATGTATAACAAGAAAAACCTTTTAGGTAAAGACCATCTACGTACTTTCCAGTTGCTTCAGTTCAGCCTTATATTTTGCCTTCGAATCCTTTTGAATTTGCACTTCATTTGATAATGATCTGTGCTTTATGTGGAGCTCCTCAAATGCATAGTGCAAACCTTTCATTTCATATAGCCATCCAAGACCTTTTCCTCTCAGTTGACTGGTTGGATCTGATCAAAGAAGTGGAAGATAATCCAAACTGCAACACCATTAAAAATCCCCACCCTCCATGTCCGCTCTCTCTTTATTGGTTACCTTCCCCCGAACGTCGGGTTGCGCGCACTGCCTGATCCTCCTGCCTCTCCCTCCTCCATCGCCTTCCACCATCTCCACTCCCAGAGGTTGTACTCCGTCACAGGACGTAATCGGGTTGTGATCCACGGTAAGAAGGAAGCTAAGTCACCTTATGCTCAGATTCTCTACGGCGTAACGCAGAGAGGATGGCATGGGCATACGTCCTCTGTCCCCCGACAACATGAGCCTTGTATACGGCAATGAGGTAATCCTTCTTGCATGTGAAGCTGAGAGATCGAGGAGTGTCACCACCTTCATCAATTATCTCAACTGGAATCATCGTGTCCCAAATAAAACCATCATCGAAGAGGAGTAGCAGGTTGATCGTTCATCGCAGTTAGCACTCCGCCATTCGAGCACTTCCTCATCTATGGAGTACCATTTGTAGCAGTTCCAGAGCTGCACCTGATCAACTGAGGCCTTTCATTAGATTGCGCCCTAGCAACTATAGATCACCATGCTTCAAATCCGGCCTTTTGTAGGAGATCCATTATATGAAGAAGAGCCAAGAAAGCCATCTTCAATCGACATGTTGCCTAGAGCAACAATAATTGGGGAAGAACATGAAGCACATTCCCCTAGATGTGTCATTTGATTAGATGATAGTAACAAAGATCGACTGACCGATATACAATTTCCCTCATCATCCGAGTTAGCATGGTGTTGATGGGCTTTGAAGAGGCTTCGTTAGAAGAAGCAATGGATGATCAGGAATTTTAACAACTACAACTTCACGAGCATGTAAGCTTGGAAAGACCAGTTCCTCGGACAACATTGCATTGAATAGCCTTCAGAATTGAAAGAGAAAGGCACAATCAAAATTCTTAATCAAAATTCTTGAGATTAAATCCATGGTTGAATACTAAATAGCAGAAAAATCATATCTTCAATTGGATGCCTTCAGATCCAGAGAGGTAGAACCATGATAATGAAGTTAGAGTAGATGAACAATATAAATATCACGTAGTTGATTATGACGAGAGTGCCAGTTCAGAGAAGGTCGACTTCTTGGAACATATTTTTACAGGTGATATGCAGATTGTTAAGAATTTTGTTGAAGCTGTGTGATAATCCCATCATAATTATGTCGTCGATATTGCAGTTTAATTCTACCATAATTACCTTCTTCATTTCAAATTGTAACTCTATATTCGATAAAAACCATTGTGAAGAAATTATATCTACAACGTCAATCACTTTTGACACGGTTACTTATATTGTGATTTCAAATATATGATAACTATTAATATTACATATTGCAAATTCGCATTTTTTTGTTGACATTTTCCAACAAATAATATGTCATTATATTGTTCATAATGGCAATCAATATATAAGACCAAATATCATTGAATGCGAAATGACATTCTAACTAAATTCACACGAAATAATTAGCCAACCAGTTTTTTATAATAGTTTTCGTTGTTATAATGTTAATTATGATATTGAAGATGACAGCTTTTTAAAAACTTCCTTCTCCGTGCAACGCACGGGTTCCCTACTAGTTTAACTTTAAAAAGTAACGATGTGTGCATTCAAGCTTTAATAATTGTTTCAAAAAGATACACCACTGTCAAGATTTAGTTCTTCGTTCGTTTTGTCTTTTTAACCTTAAATTACATTAATTTGAAATCAATTTGAAATAAATTTTAAAGTTCGAGTATTACATTATTAATTTTTGAAATTCAGGTCCGATTTTGAAACTGGATGTACAACTCAATGACTTTACACTTATGTGCTTTCAAGATTTTCTAATGACATTTATGGTATTACCTTGTTTTCGTACGCTTATGCTCGTGTATTCTTACCAAATTCAAAGTTGGATCCTTCCGTTGATGTAAAAATGAGGGATCAAGAGCAACAATGTGAATTTTGGAGGAATATGAGGCACAAAAATGGTATGAACAAATATGTTATAAAACTTGGAAAGGCAGACCTATAAATCA